>JAHDVE020000093.1:0-194976 GCA_022606495.2 Halesus radiatus
CTTTTGTACTAAGATGGAAGAGTTTCCCCGAAACCGATCGACAGTTTTAATCAATTTTATGGATAAAAATAAGAATTTGCTTAATTAAATAACGTTTTTATTACGGAATATTTCATCTGCGAAAAGATCAACTTTTTTCATACAGTTTTTTATTAAGGCTCGATGACTCTGCTACAAGGCGTGCGTTTTGTCCAATATGAAATCATTCCCAGCTTTATGGTGTAAGAAATTTAACAAATGCCCCTATAATTTATGTAAACTATTATACCACTTCCAGGAAGAATAATAATTTGTTTATTATTATTATGATTATTATTAATAACAGCTTTGGTCCCGGCTCCAAAAATTATTTCACCTGACAGCTTTTTGTAAGGTTGTTTTTATTGGAAGTTTAAATATTATCAGGCGATATTAAAATATTTATATTACAATAAGTGGACAAAAGTTTGTCATTGTTGTTGTTGTTTTTTTTTACCATGTTGTCACAGTAATATTCAGAATATTTGACAGCAGTTTTAAGAAATACTTCACACGTTTCCAAGATTTATCTATAGTATTATTTAATTATTATTTAGTATTTTTTAAATACATTAGGTGTGCTAGGATAGAGTTTATTTATTTTTTAAAGATACAAACAGGACATAATTTACGAAACATACCTGTATTACAAAAAATGATAATAATCAATTGAAATGTCCCTTTACTAATGCGTCTGCAGCATTTATATTTGATTTCACATAAAATAAAGATATTCATAAATATAATATCTTCAATAGATTTGTAGTTATTTTGTGGCGTCATAATTAATAAATTAATAATAATCACTCTGTTTACACCACTGTTTTTAATATATAAATATCAAGCTTTATTTAATTTTTTTTTATTAAAAACAGTGGTGTAAACAAAGTAATTTTTATTAATTTACTATATACATATAAAATTAATTAAACTAATTTTACATAATACCTACACCGAGTGACAGTGCTTCGAACTTATTACTGAAGAAAACAAAACAAACAAAAAATTCTTAAAGAATATAATTTCTATTTCTCAGGCGTAGATATTTTTTTAAACAAACTACATTATCCGAAAAAAAATTCTATGGTAGTGTACGCTTTACCAATATCGTTTTATGAGACCGGTACATTCTAGACATTGGGTGTTGTATTGTGGTGACAATCTTATAGAAGTAGTCATAGAGTTATTATAATACATAATACCAACAATTGAATTAAAATATCCAGCGAAATTGACAAAACATGTTAGGGTTTCTCGTTGATATGGGGCCTGGTATATAAGTTGATTCACAATTTTATAAATCATTATAATATCGTTTATATTTAGATCCTATAATTTGAAACATTTAAGCCTTTGTTGGTAATCGTCTAGTAGATGGCAGAAAACTGACCGATGGGACAAAATCCGCGTTCCGAATAGATTCAACTCTCGATATATATTTAATGTATAAAATTAGGTGGATTGCAGATTTTTTTATATGAATACCGCACAAGAGTCCCAACTGCTCCAAACCGTCTGGAGCCAGTGAGACTATGGCATCCCAAATTGGGGAATGTTGTGAGGCTGAAGGTATTGGGGAGGGGAAGAGAAGGTGGGGAAATACCTAGCTATTCAGATCTGGTCACCAAACACGGCTAAAAGCCATTTCAAGCAAAGTTTCAATTCTGAATGGCGGTCTTTCACCAGGGCGATACCGAGAATATCTTCCACTCTGAAATGTTGATGTTATTTTGTGAGTTCGTAAGGAGAAATTAAATTATTAAAAATTATTCTTCGGCAATGCTCTTAGCCTTTAAAATGTCAAAACTCAATCAATACCGAATAATCAATAACCAAGATTCAGTACCATAAACCATAAAATACCATATAAAAGCATCCACAGAAATCAGTTCGTGAGTGCGGCACACAAAGAAGGGATTAAAAAAAGGAAAAATAAACGGAATTTAAAAAAAGAACCGACCTATTTTGTTTGAGAGCTTACGAAGTTTGGACACTGTCATTGGGGCTTTTTAATTGATAAGCCTTCATTTACTCCATTTAAAGCTAGTAATTTGTAAAGTGAAGAAATGTGAATGTCTTTTAACATTCTTCATCGAGCTGGATGGGCGATGTTTCTCAGACTGGCTGGTATAAAACTACATTAATCTATAAAGCCATAAAGACAATGTAAAAATATTTCTATTTTTGATAATGATATATTGTGGTGGAATTCCCTTATAACGATTTATTGAAATAATTTTAAAAAAAGTTTTCAATTATTTCAATAAATCAATGTAAAAGTAATATAAGACAGTGCCCTTGAGGTGATTTTTCACAAAAACGTCATTATAAAAAATATACCAAAATATTATTGCTATAAATAAACTTTAATTTTTATATTAATACTTAATAAAACATTTGGAATAGACATGAGAAAAATATTATTTTTCTCTATCGAAACATAATTTCGCCCGATAACCACTGATGTCCCAAATACATAGATATTATCCGAGGAATTGAACTCACGACGCTTGGTTGGGAATCCGACGCGTTACCAACCCAGCCACTGACCGGTCTATATTTTTTTCGACATTATGAGACTCATCCAATAACAAAATCCATCCAAAAGGAGGTCTTTTTTCTCGCTTTTATTTTTTAATTGTAATTTTATAAATTAATATTTTTTCTAATAACTATCAAAAAAATAACTACTGGACTTCGTCTGCGTTGAAAAATATATAGAGTCTTGCATTTTTTATGGGGAGCAAAACAAATATTTAAAGGATCCATATCACCCAAGGAATTGCAGTTAAAAAATTGACGTACTCCGTAGTTGAGTGGTTACGAACCTTGGGTACAAATCCGGAGGTCGCCGGTTCAAATTTCGGCGTACGCAAGTTTTTTTTGTTGATTTGTGTTATTTAACAATTTATTCATAAAAAATAATATTTAGAATATTTGCGGCACGTTCCAGAGTGGTAGATACTTTCAGTATCGCCCTGGTGAAAGACCGCCTTTCAAAATCGAAACGTTTGCTTGAAATGGCTTTAGCCGTGTTTGGTGACCAGATCTGAATAGACGAATACTTCCCCACCTTCATCTTCTCCTCCCCATTACCTCCAGCCTCACAACATACTCAATTTGGGATGCCATAGTATCATTGTCTCCAAACAGTTGGGAGCAGCAGGGACTCTTGTGCGGTACTCACATAAAAACCTAGAAATTCCAAACAGAGAAAAGAGCGCAATCTTTTAATGCCAGAGCTCACCATTCGTGAGTTTTCAGAGGGACACATAAACTAATGTTTGTTATAATGGCAGTGGAACCTGTAACGTTTGGGAACACCTGGAATATCTCATTTCTCGCATACCATCTGCGGTATGCGGGTGGGCATATTTTGTGTTTATTCATATATTACATTTTTAATATCCTTTTTCTTCCTTTTTTTATATTTCTAATTTATATTTTTCCGTTTTCAATATAACCCCATATTTATTATGACGTTCCAGACGTTAATGGCGGCGTCACACACATTTGAATAATTACATTTTCGGTATGGGGTAACAGGATAATAAAAAAAACTTTGATAATATTGATAAAACTGTTCAAAATTACAAGTGGAATTTTTTGCCAGCAGCGATTTGAATGCGGTGTTCAAATAAAAGATAATAAAGCCTCTATCAAACGGAGGGATTTTAACGCTGCTATTTGAAAAGTAGCGTCGAAATCGCATCGTGTCACCGATGCTTAAGGATTCCGCGGAACGTCAGAGATTTGTCCAAAGTACCCCAATGGATACAAACACTTAGAGCTTAGAGCCGTGTCATCAGTCCACAAATCATTAAGATCTTCAATAGCATAACTATTTGAATTATTGATTGTGAATTCAGACTGTATAACTGTTGAGGCTGAACTTGGACTCATAGCGAGTGTTATGAGTTTGTGTTCCGAAAAGTGTAAGTTAATTTACCGCGGAACTCTTGTTTGGCCGCAAAACGACAAAAGCCAAGAAAGTAATAATGATTTATTAAAATTAACAGAGAAAACATGTCACTGTGGTCTCTAAAGACATTTAAAATCAAGGCTCCCCTCGAAAATAACCAAATCCAATCACCATAAACCACTCATCAGATCATTAGGTACCTGAGCTACGGCTTTGAGTACGCTGGACCCTTACGAAGAACAGCTAAAGGACAATGAATATTTTTAAGAGCAATAAATAAACCTATCTTAAAATCGAGAACCCACTAGTTAGGTGCTAAACATTTTTCAAAAATATGATTGAGCTACAGATGTCATGTAAAAACGTTTTTTTTTCAATAAAATTGTGATAATGCATGCCGAGAATTTGAATTGTTAACACCTAATTAAGTACTGATTGATTTAATCAGAATATGCGATAAACGATTCTTACAGGAACTACAGAGTATGTTTCTAAAAAAATAGCTATACACGAAATAAAGCGTTTATCATCTTCGATACGTCTGCTTGTCGAATTGGTTCAACGTTGAACTTGCCGTATAATTAAATTCTCAGATAATGCTACAAATTAGAAATATTAAACTATCGTGTTTTTACTATGACGATTGACAGAGCGATTATTGACTGCAATCTTTACAACTTTATATAACGAACGAACGACTAACGTCCTATATGAGGGAGAGAGCATAATAGCTCTCTACAATGTAGGCATATAATAGCGTGGAAGGTTGTCCAGTGTCTCTTCATTATCATATATCATAAGAGATAATATATTGTGTTGATTACAGTTTATTGACTATTATTCCACCGTCCCAAAATCGCAGTAAAATCTCAAATGTACGTCATTATGCAAAAGACAAAGGTGTTACACATAAATATTTGTTTTCCGATACACTATCGATATAAGTCGCATATCCCTGATAATTTTCCATCATCAAAAGTGTATCCGCGTCTTTTCGTGTAGGTTTGTGCTGGTCGTTAGCGCGATCTTGACCCATTGTGCTCGGCTCAGAATTTGGACAATTTGCTGAAAAATTACGGGAATTTCCTTTCATCACTGGTTAGCTCCTCTTCGGTTATTGTCACCGCATAATAATATGTGATGACTGATCAGAGTACCAATAATATGTGATGACTGATCAGAGTACCAATAATATGTGATGACTGATCAGAGTACCATTCACAAAATATTGACGGTTTTCGTCATTTTTGTACAATGGTGATTTTATTTGCGCTCAACGCGACTTACCGATAATCGGGAAGGAAGATCCTATTTAATATTAGTATTTTTAGACAAAAAATTTGTTTGAAGCACCGACAATAACAAGTATTATATACATGGGATGGCGCCACTTGGCATGAGATATTACAAGAATGGAAAAAAAATCCACCAAAATGGCTGCCTTATAATAAGTTCGTAGGTCGAAGATGTTTCGAGAGGCCTACGTTTTTAGGTGGCTGGACATGAACAAAATACCACATATTTAAGTACTATAGATTGGATGGAAACAAGCAGGAGTCCGACAGTAGTGGAGGCATTTCGAAGAGTGAGTATTCACCCGAATGATACAACTTTGCTGTGGAAAGATGAGAGATGTGTATTTTGATTTACAGATTGTTTTTTTCCTTACACCTTTTTTTCCTTACACACATAGTGCTTCGAAACAAAAGATTTTGCTACCATGGTGCGAAACATTGCCATAGTGCAGAACTAACTTCTGGATTCAGTTTCTTCAACAATTAGCAACGCCCAGCCCCCGTCAACACTGCAAGTCTTAACAGCAGTCGTCCACAAATTCAATAATACTTTTAAAGGTAGATTTTACGGTCATACTCTTCGCGTTTTTAAATATTGGTTAAAAATGTAAACCTTTTTGTCGTAACATTACAGATAATCAAAGCGATCTCGTCTTTGGTGGAGTTTCCATTCCATTTGTACATCTGCCGCAAGAAGATTCATTCATACCTTTGCCAATTGCTACCACGCCTTTTGTTTAAACCGACAAAGCATAAATCCCACTTTCTCCCATTTCGAGAAATTCAACAAAGGAATAATGATTACGGCTTCGGATGCTGCCTTTTGAGTTTATATTTTAAAACCGAGGATCATTTTTATGGCCCCGTTGTTAAACTGTTTCACCTCGGACGATCTTTACACCTTGCTCAGGTATGGGGAGGTAGGTGTGAACTGTTTGCAAAACCAGGCACAGGGCTGACTTTGAAGCGTGTACAATTTTCAGATAATTAATATAACACTTAACATTTGCCGCGAATCCCGGAGTTTGCAATCATTCCAGACATATCCAAATTACCATAATATTGGGATGACTAGTGAAATATATTTTTAATCCTCATTGTTCAAAGCGACATTTTACGTTAAACAATTTTTTGATTAATGATTTAGGTGCTCGTAGAATGCCTATCACCATTAAGGTATAATACTGCGAACTTCTTGAACAATATCACCTAAGGATTCTACATAGAACATATTAGGTAACTTGTTTTAAAAGCGGTCTTGTGATCGACTTCACTTTGTAAAATCTAAATTCATTACGTTACAGTGATAAAATGTAATGAGTTATACTTTTGAGATATGAAGAGTTATTATAATTAATATACGCATTTAAAGCAATAAGAAACGTTAGTAATTAAAATCAATTATGTGGTTTCATAATAACTAGATGCAATCAAGCTTTAATGCATTCACATGAGCGTTTCAAAAACTCGCAGTTTATTGCCTGAATCTTTACATACTGTACCGATTAATTAGTAAATTTACTCATCGGCATGTCAGGAATGCATGCATTTATATACCTGGACGATAAATTAATTAATAAATGTGTTGTCACGATGGTTGCGTAGATGTCATAGACATGTTAAGTCCATGACGTCATGTTTTCGCGTATTACTTGTTCCGCAAACTGCATCTTCCTTATCTTTTAGAATCTAGGGAATGCAAGTCGTCATCTATTGCAAGTAAGTATAATGATTATTATTTATAAGAAAATCTCAGCTTAGGGCTGAGAGAAAATAATTGCATTATTACGGCTGTGAAAAAAATTATATTCGCTATTTTGTTGAGCAATCAATAGCGTGCTTTTTTATATACCTTACAATTGTTTTTTGTCATTTGCTCTATGATCGACTGGAAATTTTCATTTTGTTGACAAAAATTTTTACAATTCGGCTGATTGTTTTTGTTCCCGAAATCGCTGTAGGTGTTATCGAGACCTCAATAGCTGCACCCAGGTTTCTCGTCTCTTTCTCGCTGAAGACATCTTGATTTAAAAATTTGAAAAAAAGTATCTGTTAAAAATCAAAAATGGAACACTTAATTCGAAATACGATTTGAATATGTACCATTTTGATTCTGGCCGATTCGAATGGTCGCTCAGTGGATTTTATGGTTTGTAAATTGAAACGCAAAATGAATAGTTAAATACGATCTGAATTCTAAAATGATCGTACAATTCGGGAATGGCTAAATACTTATAGCACTGGTCGCGATAATGCTAAAATTGTTTTGTCGTATTGACTATTGTCTCGAATATTTTTTTAATTTCATGTCAAGGAAAATTTCAAAATATTTACATATGCCAGAAAGCAAATAACAAAATTTGCCAAACGGTGCAATAAAAAAAAACCAAACTACTAATAACCGGAGAAAGCACACATGCCCGATAAACAATTTTCTTCAAGGCTTATGACAGAGTTTTAAAAGAATGCTTTCTGTATAGCCATAGTGGGTTATTTGTAATGTTTTACTCAATAATAATACTGATAAATTTTTGGTATGGTTTTAAAATGTTTCATGTTACCCAAAGCTTTAATTTGTATGGAGTTGAAACGAGTTTTGTGTCAAATAATCTAGTGAATTAGTACATAATGCCGTATGCTGTACTTTTTTATATTTATGATCTCCTGTGTATGATGAAGACTTCATTTATTGACAATGTTGCTAAGGTGTTAGTATGTTTATTTTTCTGACTGATACGCGAGGAATTCGCTCGCCTCAGTTGATGGAGTCATGACACGTATGTTTGTATTAAGCTCGGTCGTTGACTGCTTTACAAATTATCCGGAGCTTATCTCATTATTATTTGAGAGTTGAGAGAAGTGATGCTAATGATGCTGGGAGGATACACATTGGACCAGAACTTGCAAATAATTAAGAGATCTGCAGTCTTTTTTTTTAAAGCGTGTAATTAGTTTTGTAATTTTTATTGTCGATATGTAAAATAACAAAACAAATCATGTGAACGACTTTCATTTTTTAAGCTATTGAAGACCTCTGTGGATAATCGAAAAGGTTTTAAATCCGTGCCCAGAGGTTGCATGTTCATATCCCAAGGTAAACAAATTAAAATGTTTATTTTACTTAAATTAAGTTTTTTCACGAGAGAGATTCAAGAAAAATTGAGGTGATTTTTTACAAAAATGGCACAATACAAATCATCCGAATATTATTATTATTACCAATATTTGCACCTCGTTTCAGGGCGGAAGATGTTCTAAGGATCACCCGTTGCTTAAAAATATTCAGTGACTTTAGAAATATTCAATGACTAGATCTGAAGAGCCAGATACTTTACAACCATACTATTTCCGATGTCTTTCCCATCCCTTAATTCCTTCAGCGTCAAAACACTTTAAAAATTGATATGTTAGTCTCACCGGCCCTGGACTAATAGAACCTTGTACGGTATACAATTTTATTTATTTATTTATTTTATTTAAGTTTTTAATCCAGCAAGACTGGGTGGATAGTGCAATCCCAGTCTGCCATAATACATGAAATATGTAGAAATATAAATAGAGAAATAAACATAATAAAAAAGGTAAAATAATAATATTAAAATGTATGAGAGTAAAAAAAAAAAATAGTTACAAAATGATAATTACATCAATACGAGTATAAAATACATAAAATGAAAAACATAATAGTTAATAATAATTTAAGGCATCGTCTTTCAGGGTGATAGTCGCATCATCTGCATCCATCGCCAATTGAATGGAGAGCTGAGCCACTCGGATGTAGCCACGACAATGGCGTTGGTTGACTTCCATATCCTGCCCCAGAAGCTGGCAAGTCGGTGGCCAAGTGAGGCGCGAAATGAGTCTACCCTCCCTTGAATGAACATCGTAGAGGCACTGCAGGACTTTGGAAGTTGCAGAAATTGTCTGTATGCGTTGTTGTAGAACACTCTCAGCTTGTCCCATTGCGCTGCTGAGTATTGCGACCACAGCTCAGATGAGTATAGGGCAGTGCAGTATGTCTTAAAAAGTAGTTTTCTGACATCGTCGCTACAGTGGTAGAACCGCCTTCAGAGCATTCCGGCGCGTATATTAATGGCTCTTCTTTGTCATGCCATATCTTCCATATCGTTCATGTCCTTTGTAAGGATATATCCTAGGTATTTGACCTGCGAAGCCGCAAGCACTATATTTCCTTCTAGCCAGATTGGTGGGATATTTAATAATAATAATAATAATTGGATGATTTGTATAGCGCCGTTTTTGTGAAAAATCACCTCAAGGGCGCTGAGTGGCTCTTTCTTGTGTTTAAATACAATGATAACAATGTAAGGTCTTAACATATTTTTTCATGTGTATCGTATATGAGTTCTATTGTCCGGAGTCAGTAGGATAATGAAATCCCCATTTTGGGGTATATATTGTGAGGTTGAAGTGGATTAGGGAAGGAGATGGAAAAGTGGACGGTTGGAAAGGGGTTATTATGATCCATTGGTTTCGAATAGAAAACTGTACACAATTAAGCAATTTGCCTTTGGATACATCTATTTAATCTTTTCTGAAAAATGCATAAGGCGGGAAACCGGCTTAAACTAATTTTAATTATTTTAAATTGTCACGTAAAAAGATAAACGCAGTAATAATGGAAAAATTATGTAGTGCAATCACCATTTTTATTAATCTAATAAAGTGATTTATAGTGATAATAAGTATTTATCTGGTATCAATGTAAACAGCTGGCAATTTTTCAATGGAGTCAAAGAACGCAAGGCGTCGTCTGTCAATAATATTAATCTGCATTCTTTAGATAGAGGATAGGGCGCCACTTATCACAACCGAGACTATTTGTAATCTTTTCACGATAAGATGGAAAGTACTAACTTATAAAAGCATTAGTTGTTCCACGCTGTTTACACCAGCAATACATAAATATGTATATATATTTAATTTTATATCAGTTTTCCGTCTTGATATTGAATAATATCATGATTTCAGCAGCATTTAAAGCAGTAATTGGTAGATACTTTCGGCATCGCCCATTCAGGATAGAAACGTTGCGTAAAATGGTTTTGGCCATGTTTGGTGACCAGCTCTGAAGAGCCAAGCCTTCCACCTTCCTATTCTAAATCTCCTTCCCCCACTACCTTCAGCCTCACACATACCACGATTTTAGTTGCCGTGGTGGTTGGAAACAGTTGGGACTCTTGTGCGATATTTATCAAAAACATTGTCAGTTAAGGCAATGTGGTTAGTAAGGTTTGTTAAAAAAAGGCATTTGGCGAAGCTGGGTAGTACCAGCGCATAAATTTTGTAATTTTTTTTTAAAGTAGAGGTCCAAAGAATTGTGAAAAGCTCATAATAAAAGTGTTATTAATCCTGGAACTTTAATGCCCTGTGAATATCAATACGAACACGAGCTGTCGCGCGTCGTGTGTCGCGCTCAAAGGGCTAACTGGTCGCTAGGATCATGTTATTGGTGTCACACATACACACTGGCAGTACACTTTCAGGCCGCTAGGTGTGCACCGATCAGTGTTCAATGTGTCCACGATGATAGTGGAAACCGCTATCTCCGGCAGGTAGTCAAGTGTACACCGGAGAGGAGCAACAACCTCCGCTCGGTATCCGCCCAACAGCTCCACTAAATCCAGTGCACTATCAATCACTAATCTGATAGCGACCGGTCGACATCAAAACCAAATAAGTTGCTTTATCTCCGAGCAAACATACTAGTTGCATCACAATGTACGTTTCCTGCACCGGGAGACAGGGCCGCCGTGAGGGTTATAAATTGAACTCGTAATAATGAATGAAATTATATTATTTGCCTTATTTATCACAGAAATCAAAGAAAAATACAATCTGCTTCTACGTCAGAGTTCTTGAGTTTTTGTACGATAGGTGATTGGTGATAACCAGGGTAATCTTCACCCCGCAAACTTAGTGGAACTGTAGTAATTTCCAACAATCTTTCCCCGGATTACCAGATGAGAACTTATATTTTTATCGTTCCTCATAATGTCACCTTTCTGATATATTTCTGGAGAGTATTCTTATTTTTTGTATCAGTTTTCTACTGGACATTTGATTAATAATGTTTTCTAATTGGTTACCATGCCTGTCAAGGGTATTTTAAGGATGCACCACTATATGCACACTTAAAAAGCATCAATATTTAGGTTCTATGCCATATAAAAAGAACAGAGAAAATACGACGACCAACCGCTCTGGTTCTTAAATTTCGTTAGAAAAATTTTGCTGACAGTAAAGTATATGATCTTGATATCGTCTATTTCCATGTACGAGGCAGTCATCGCAAGCCTTAAAGGTCTGGAATAAAAGTGTAAAAAAATCACGTAAGCTTTGCACACGTGAAATAATGCATGAAAAGTTTCACGGCCTTAAAACAAATAGTGTTTACGATACGCCGTGTGTGTTTTACTTATGGGTAAGAATTTGTGACAAATTTTAAGGGGAAGATAAAGATAGCTGAAATTAACTAATCAATTATGAAGATGGCTGATCAAGTGGCGGTTGGTTGATTTCAGCCGCCCATTAGACCGACCGCCCGTATGCGCCGCACACCTTGCACACAAGGATGCGGCGCCTCTGGTTGGAGATACCCGATATTAAATGCTTTATCGGTTTATTAAAACCTTTGGCGCCAGGCAAATGTCAATATTTGTGCATTGTTTTATGGCGAGTACGAACCCGTCCCAGTGTCCTCGTATTATTTATTGCGAAGTGGTAAAAATATCAGCACTTCTAAAGGTGCCGAAGTTTGATATCTCCTTGAAAACAAGGAGGTATAAGTTAACGAATCCGCACCGCGGTGGTGCAATTGGGTATTGCGAGAACTATCTCATGATAAATATTTCAAATTGATTCACACTTTCCGTAAAAAAACATCTCTAATTATTAATACCATATTTAAAAATTTGCAAGCTAATATGAAGACTAGGCTAATTAACCACCACGCCGTTTCACCGCAAGGGCAGGCAGAGAGGACAGACCGCCAAACAACTCGGTCTTGGCATACACTTCTTGCTTAATTCACATTCATACATCGCCTCATACATTCTATTCTGTTATTCCGACTTCTGACATGGCCCGACTCCGGGCGTCCCCGGCTTCTTTTTCCATTTGTATTCTCGTCATATGTTTTTCTGACACTCCTTTCTTCGTTCATTCGCTCAACATGCCCAAACCATCTAAGGTCCTTTTCTAAATCTTACTCATTACGCTTACATTAGCCTTGCATTTTTCAAATGATTATACATTTTTTTACCACACATTCCCCTCAGAGATCTCATTTCTACGGCATTCAGTTTACTTTCAACCTTCCTATGCCATCTCCATGCCTCACTGCCATACATCGGGGTTGGTATCAGCACTTCATTATGGACTGCTATCTTCTTAGGCGGCGTAAATGAGTACCTATCCTCGTGTACCTATATAATTTATTTTTAAATGATCGTTTAAACGTATGTCACAGTTAAAGTAATGTCCTGAGAAAGTAGGTCAAATGCAAATATAGGCATTTGTACTTCGAATACAGAATTCAATTAATCATCGGGCACAAATTTAACGTTGTAACTTAGTTAGATATATGAAAATATTTTACTCACTACCGTGCTTCACCCAAGTTACAATACCCGTTGGACGATTTTTTTTTCTCTTCTATTGAAAAATATGGAACAAACAATACTTCTTGTTCATTGTATTCAAGATTAATTTTGAAGAGTTCTATTTTAATTGTTAATTGTAATTACATATTACAATGTAATTTAAAAACAGTTTATTTATAAAAAAAGTTCTGCTTGGTCATTATTATTACACGCGACGGATGTTTCGCCTTCCGAAGGCATTATCAAACAGTTTGATAATAATAAAAAAAATGTTTTTTTGTTATTGCTAAGTCTTAAGCTCATTATACAAATGACATGGCGAGCTGAATATAATTGCGTTAACCCGGTATTTCTACACAGAGATTCTGTGAAAAATGCTTGACGTCAGATCTCACCGTTCGAGAGTTGTAATTGCTTCATGTTTGTCATTATTTGATTTGAATTATAAAGAGATTTTTATAATTTATTCATTTTTAAATATATCAAGCTCGATGCATAAAGCCTGTTTCACACGGTAAATATTAAGTGCAGATATCATCTGATGTACGCTAAGATTAAGAAGGGGACGCTTATGTGGTTTGGGCATGTAGAGCGAATGAACTAAGAAAGGAATGTAAGGATAAAATATGACGCGAATGCGAATGGAAGAAGAAGTCGGGGACGCCCTAGGAAGACATGGCACGATCGAGAGAATCAAATACTTGAGTCAGGCCACGTCAGAAGCCAGAATAACAGAAGAGAATGTATGCATGTGAATAAAGCAAGAAGTGTGTGCCAAAACCAAGTTGTTTGGCGGTCCGTCCTGTCAGTCTACCCCTGCGGGAAAATGGCGTGATGGTTAGTTAGTTAGTTAAATATCATCGATATTTGGTCGACGGTAGAAATACATTAAACGAAAATTTCAATAAAAACATGTTGATTAACATGTATTTAAGGATATTTTGTAGAAATCCATTTTAATTTAAAGTGATTAAAATTTAAATTTAACTAAGTAAATTTATCGTAATGTCCTTTTTTATACATTTTTCCAGTGAATCGCTTTATTCCTCCAGAAAACCTTCACCTTTGGTCGGCTCTCACTCCAACACCTAAATATTCATGTATGTCTATCATTATTTTGTAACTTAGTTTAGTCTTAATATATTCCTGACAAATGAAGGGTACTTCTGAAACTGGTCGATTATTATATTAAACTGAAGGGGTTCACAACAAATTTATGCGTTTATATTATGATTAAAAAGATATTAAATGAGTTTTATAAGCTTAAATAAGTTATTCCACAATTGAATATTATTATTTTATTTAAAAGACGTTTGAAACTTACGGAAAGAAACTAACACCAGATTTCATTTGAAGCTGATTAAATTTTCTACAGGACATGAACGTTTTTTTTTAAATATTTATTAGTTGATTTGTTAAAATGTTGTTTCCATATTACAAAATCAGCAAAAGTCTGGCCTGATTAATTTCGTTCCTACATGTTTTCACAAGCAACGGTTCCCGCATATTAAAAACGTATTTATTAAACAAGCCTCTAGAACTTGCAACGTTGAAATATTGATTTTTAAATAAGCTAATTCCGAAAGCTCTATTCTGACTTCAGGTAGAGCTTTTCAATGACAAGCAATAATGATATATCACGAAGGCGCAGTTTCTTGAAATGGAAAAGGTAATTCCTTTTGTTCGACTCAATGCCCATGATTTATATATCTTAATTCTGTTACCTATTTAATATGGTAATAGACTATTGATTTAGTTTACCTCAGCGGCAAGTTCTTTATGGTTCAGATCTAACGATGCTTCACGCGGTGTTCTGCTGATTTGAAATTGAATTTTGGTAATAAAATATTCAAGATAGTTTCCGTAAAGTAACATGGGACATATAGATGAATATCTTTTAGAAACTAATGTTATTTTATAAAATGTTCGTATCTATACAGATTTACAAACGTATCGAACAGACAATAATGTAATCTATATATATAAAAATCAATGTAAGTTTGTTTGTTTCTTTGTCCTCGATGTTCTCGATCAAAATCACTGGACCTGTTTCGCTGAAAATAGCACAGTTTGTTCTTATTAGTGCCAAGAAGGCTTAGAAAGTAGTTTGAATGAAATCCAATAAGTAAAACTGTTGCTATAACGTTTTAAAATTTTATGAAACACATTAAACCCGCCATGTTTTATTTAGGTTAGCCCATAGACATAACACTCTGGTTAGCAACAGATTGCATATTCTACAGAAGGTTTTTTTGGGTAGAGTATTTTCAAAAAGTTAAACACAAGTAGGTTCATGCATAAGAACTCTATTATTTATATATGTTTTGAAAAAATAAACGTTTGGAATGAAATACAATTTTCAAATAGTTTCTTTTTTTATAGATATATATTTACTTTCGCTGTCAAATCAATTATGGAACCCTAATGATAAGCAAGAATTCACAACATCATAACTTTATATAAACCCGAGCAAGGCCGGGTACACATCAGCTAGTAATATATAAGTATGTTTTTGCACTGGTAATATCGACAGCAACCACACCCCCAACTGCACAAATATGTTGAAACAGCTATTCACTATGGAAGATAACCTTAATCTAAATAAACTTATCCAACGGCTGATACAAGATGTCTTTCATATACACCAAATACGTAGCTATGAATTATTTAAACTTGGAGTTTAACGAAATGAATAATTTATTTTATCTTATCGGTACTATTTTATGAATTAGCATGATCAGTATCATTCATTTCCCGAAATTATTTAAAATAATAAAATTAATATTAATAATATTGAGGATGTCTGCTAATTTTTTATTTTTTTATTAAAACATATTATATTTAGAGTTAATAATGAGAGTAAATTTAGTTAATCAAAAATGATCTGAGCTTTTAAAGTGAACTTAACACGACCGCTCAAAATACCCGCAATGTCACGAGATACACGTCAGTACAATTCACAATTTAAACGGCAGTACCGCATACTGCCACGCAAGTCATTTCATTTACCGTGACGTCACACGCTCATCGGCCGGCCGCGCCGGCGAGTTTCTTCTAAAATACCAACATTTTGACGAGTTATGTCTTCGGTACTATTTGATATTTTCCAAAAATTATAAAAGCTATGTCTTCAGCATGCTCTAGTTAATATGATTTATTTGTAAATCATATCAATTTTGGTTGTAAGAGACAAGCTCATTGAATAATTTGTATAGCTATTTGTTTCGTAAAAAAAATCACCTCAAGTGCGCTTTAGTATAATTTGTCTATTCACACAAAGTTATAATAAAAATGCAGGTAAGGATCTTAATATTTCCCCTTTATCAATTTTATTGTGAAAACATTCGATTTAAAAATAAATAAATTACGCGTCACATGAATGGACAGACACGAAATTATAGTTGATATCTAAGTAAAATGCACACACCGTAGGTATTCATAAGGAGTGGAAATTGAAACCTAAAAGACGGTGTCATGCGATATTCATTTTAAATTTGAAGGTCTTCACTTAATGTAAACTTCTACGAATCCTTTGAGTAATGGACTTCTATATTCACACATTTTATGATAAAATTCTTGTTTCGAAGGTTATTTCAACACCATCGTCAGAAATAACCGAGTCAGTTGAAATGTTTGTCGGTGTGTTACCAATTTGGTAATATAAAAAAATTGAATGAAAAAGTGTCTAATGAAGAAGTACTGAAAAGCGTTTTGAAAGAATAGAAAGTCATCATGGTTTCTTGGCTAATTATATAATAAGGAATGGTACACTCAACGAAGTACAATTTTTAATTCTAGGTAACGATATCCCGGTAAACGAAGAACGTTCTGGAAGAAGAACATTCAGGAAGGATATATTGGCAGTGAGCCATGATGGTTTCCCATTCCCAGTGAAAAGCATAACAACAACAGAAATTACTGATTTTTTAAAATATAAATACCGTACAAGAGTCCCAACTGCTACCAACCGTCTGGAGCCAGTGAGACTATGGCATCCCCAATTGGGGAATGTTGTGAGGCTGGAGGTATTGGGGAGGGGAAGGAGAAGGATAAGAGGAAGGTGGGGAAATACCTGGCTATTCAGATCTGGTCACCAAACACCGCTAAAAGCCATTTCAAGCAACGCGTCAATTCTGAATGGTGGTCTTTCTCCAGGGCGATACTGAGAGTATCTTCCACTCTGATAGTTTTGAAATTTGGTACCTAGGATGTAAGTAGCTTTATATAGGTAATAATTATTAAAAAAATCTAGTATTTATCAAACTCCCGAATTCTTCATACTACCATAATTCCACATTGCATAAACAGTGTTTTGATTTAACCGGAACTCCATTTTGGTTCGTAAAATCGATCAGTCGTTTGTTCCTGTTATGTCTAAAAATACCGCTGAGAGTAAAAACTTAAGAATTTTTTTCTGCCAGGAATGTGGGAATAGGCCGGAGACACCCTACAAAGCCATGGCCTGATCGAGTATCGAATTAGCAGAATGATGTATGAATGTGAACCAATCAAATAGTGTATGTCGAGACAGCGTCATGTGGCGTTCTATCATGCCTGCTTACCGCTCTGAGGAAATTTTGTGATGGTTACTGAAATCCAAAAATTAATTGTTCGCCGTACAAAACAAAACGTCAAACGGATTTCAGAACGTCAATTAATTTTAGCCAGTTGTTTACATCCAAATAAGAACCGAGGTTTTGGTTGGTTATGTTTTCGATTTCAAGAACTGTTTCAAAAGGAATACCCATATTAATGTGGCAAGTACCATCAGTACATAAATACTTACTATTGCTGAACGGTGGGAATTACCCATATAATATAATCTCGCTTTTCCCAGCATTTGATTAAAATGTAGTTATATGAGAGTGTTGTTACAATTCATATACACACGAGATACTCGTACATTATACTCGAATAAACATAGTTACTGCTCTTGCATGTTTATAAATAATAATGAATATCCAGCTATTGAATATGTACTAATTTATTATATAGTGGTTGTGTCAACGTGGCGATAGGTTATGCGGTTGTAAGGTTGATTCGATGGCGAGAAAAGGGTTTTAAATTTCATAACATTAATGCAATAACTACAACATACAACACTCTAAGGATATACCATGACAGCTTCGTAGTTATGTGGTCTCCCATAGATGTTGTTAACCACACGTTTATTGTTCATGTGTTCGAGTAAACACCATGTTATAAGTTATTACCGTTGTAATGTCTTCGGAAACGAGGCTTAAAAATAAATAATTTTTATTGACTCACAATGAAAGTTCTATCTTAAGATTCCTGTCCCGAGAGCTCCTATTATCCACCTTTAAGTTAACGTCATGGTCATCTCTTTATAGATTGAGTTCATCACTCAGCATATATACTTGTATATTATGCAAATGGAACTCGTATGATTGAGTGTCCTTTTTGAATTAACTTTAGTTTCAATAGCATTCGATAATTCGGTCATTGGACCAGTACAATTATTTATTTAGCATTTAGTTTAGCGAAAATGCACCAAGGCTTGCATGTGCGTAACTTCCTGCCGTCGAAATTCTGAAATTACGTATTTTAAAAACATTTTCCAACAGCCTACAGTCAAACACTTAAAATGTTGGTGTACATAAAACTTAATTCATAATAGTGATATCTATCGCAGAATGTTACGTCGGTACATTATCATTCAGTCATATATTCCTGATGCCTACTTAGAATAACAGAGTGATAGAGTACAGTATCGTGGACGCGATATTTGCGATTCCAATTATCTTCTATACAGCTGCTAGAGACTCATGCGAAAGCGTTTTTGAATGTAGTCGTTAGTCCAAGGTTTGGATTGTTCAACCATCTTTACTGTAGGCTGGCTCATACTCCAACTCGGTGCTATGTTAAATCTTCCAACAACTTCAGGCTATACAAATATCAATATATACTGCTTTCTGAAAATAAGAGAATGGACGGAAATACAGAGAGTCCAGCGAACAATTTGCCATATTGAAGGAAAAGATAGACTTCAATGGTGAATTACAACTTCCGGCTTGCAGAAACAGGAATGGAATTTGGAGAAGTTTGGTTTAGTATGAATAGGTATAAGAAAAAGGGACTTACGTGTACAGAGTGAGGAGCATCCAGCACTTCACGTGTGCGCCCGGAAGCCACGTAAAGTAGCGACCATGAAGCGCACGATGCACATAATATACAGAACTGCATCCACTTGCGCAGATCCTTGTGCCCTGCGACTGCGCATTCGTGCAACAGACCGCTGCGCAGCTCCAAAGATCTACAAGACTTGGCTACGTTTCTTCACGCCATAGTGGAATCGCATCCTTTAATCGAGTTCAAACAAAAATATGAAAAATTGTCCACAATTGTCGGTTTTTCACGATTCTATTCGGTTTCACAGTCGTATCGGGAAATTCCGGTACTTGGAGATGCTGCCGGATCCATAGGAACGGGATTCTATGGAGGCCATCACCGTGAGTCCATCAGGTTTATTCGAGAGAGTCGTTAGGTCCGTGATTAACTGTTATGGCGGGGTAGAAATGTCGGAGGATTTCTCTTCCAGGCCTCGTTGGAAAAGCCGACGTGTCAGAACTGATATCTCGACGGAATCGAACACAAATAAAATCGTTAATTTATAGTAACAGTCCTTTCAAGAGTTTTGATTTGTGTCGTTTTTAGCACTTCTAAATAATTCCGAATGTACAATTAGAAATCAACTTTTAAATTACCTCTTTTATCAATTGTTCTGAAAAAGTTAATATTAAATGTCGTAGATCAGACATGAACCAAAGAAAAGGTAAAAAAAATCTACAAAGCACTTTCGTAAAATTTTAGACTTGCATATTATTTTATCAATTCAGGCAAGACTAATCTTTTCATTTTCGAAACTAATTAAGAAATTTAAAGAAAAAAGAAAAAAGTTTTTTAAAACCAAAACAATTATAGATAAAAAAAATTGTTCATCTCTCTTGTTATCAAATAAAAAAATCTTCAGCACAGGCAGCACTTGAAAACTACGAAAAAAAAACAAAAAAGTACAGCAGAGCACAAACAAATCTTTTACAAAAAGATAAAAATGCACAAAACACAACCAATAATAAATAAAAAATTAAAGAAAAAACACTAAAAATGTTTTGCACTGCAAAAATGATGCACAAAAAAAACTGTTTAACACTTCGACTACAAAAATAAAACTGTTTAATAAAAATGTTAACACGAGTAACTTTGTTCGCGGAAAGTTCGAGGAAAGTAGAGTACGGGAGTACGCGGCGCGCAGAAAAGCGCCGGGTGACGCGGTTCGGTACGCGGCACAGATGCGGCCGTGGCAGTTGCTTGGAGGCGACTGTTGGCCCGGCCGCTCTGGTCGGCGCTAGGTGGCGCTGCGCTCGCGGGGAGGCCTCCACCCCTCGCTGGGTGCTGGGCGCTGGGCGCTAGCTGGGGTGTGTGATACTACACACCACACGCTACACTGTCCTCTGTGTGAAGCGTGGCCGCTGTAGGCGATGACCGAACGGTGCGCGCTTATGGGAATGAAGCTTTATTATTTTTTTTTTTCGAGAGTGCATCACTGTATACCTATTTAAACATAGAAATATGTAATTCAATACCTTCAATGAATGTAATTGTTAGAAGAAACATAATTTTTTTTGCTTAATTTAGTACCAGGAAATCTTCATATTTTAAAACAAACAAAAAAATTATGTAGGAAGTTAAAGAGATTTTTTTCACAAAATGTCATGTAACCTAACCTCACTATCATGCAACTTCGCTGCAAGGATGGGAAGTGAAGATTTGAATGTTACTTGACACACTCTTTGCTTCATTCACAATCCTCGAGTAAAGTCATAAGTCAGAAAAATAGAATGTTTATAAAGCAAGGAATGTATAATCAAGAGAGCATAGAGTGGGGCTCCACTTCTCTGCCCACCCTTGCGGATAAATTGCGGGGGGTGGTCGTAATCGTACATTGTTTTACCATCCGAACAGCTTTAATAAAAGCGGTCATAATACATAATACATATTTACCATTAGTTTAAGTACCTGGCTCTGCCAAAAAGTTAATTTAAATATGTAACAAACAAAAAGGTATTTTATTTTAAATGATTGTATTAACAATATGGCGTCTATCGAATTAAAACACGTTAATGTTGGTAGTAGGTTATAAAATTACAACACATAACCGGATTTGCGACCATAGACATTGTAAATGACATGAATAAAAATAGCTAAAGGATTAGGTGTACCAAAAAAAGTCACACCCTGTACTAATGCAGGGGGTTGAATTGGACCACAGCCCCCAAGTAAAAAAGCCACCACTCGGTCAACCACTAGCCGATACCCCGAGCCAACTGCTACTCGGATGCCGTTTCCTAGTTCCATTAATTAGGTCTGCCAAAAGTGAAGCTGGAATTCGAATTAAATTTGTAAATAAAGAATTTTTTAGGCACAAAATGTTAATTTTAATCCGTGGCACGTGCCATACCAGGCTGGTTTCACCCCATTGTGGACATCTTAAGTCTGGTAGATTCACTTATTTAACTATATTTATATAAACTGGGCCAGGGGTTAAAATCGTGGTGACCGGATAATCCAACACACCTATGAATCCGCACACTTTTTAATAGTGATAAAATCTACCGGTAAAATGTATACGAGTATAACCATTTACTAGATATTACATGGTGACATGTTATTGATACCGATCGTTGTAATAATTTTTCAAAACCTCGTTATTTGTACACTACTCATTTTATACATGTACTGTTTGTTTCTAAAATAAATAAATAAATAAAGTCATAAAAGGTACGAAAAAATACACATATGATTAATTTGGTTAGGTTAGATTAGACTTTCGGGTTGTTTTTTATTTGTTTTTCGACGTTTTAATAACTGTATCACTTTTAAAAGGTGTAACGATTCATACGTGTGTTGAATTGTCACGGAACCGTATTTCAATTAAATTCCACGACGAATCAGCAAACCAAAAAATAGAAATATTCAATCATCAATATCAATATATTAAAAAAATTATACAGATAAAGAAACAGAACGAACATCTCTACCAATTGAGCTATTGGGACCTAAGTACATTCAGTCATTTTTATCGATCATTCCCAATTTGAATTACTAACATTACTTTTTTTAAATTTGCTATTATTGAAAGACAGAGTACTCATCCATTTAAAGTATAAGATTTCTTATTTTAACATTTTCAACAAATGAGAAGATAGGTATGCAAAAAGCTTTAAAGTAATTAAATTAAATTTACACATCCACTGTTTTCGAAATTTCATTGAATGGCACTACGCTGTGCTGAACATCTGTTCTGCCGTGTGGTATATTGAACATGTTGTGGCGACGAGTACGGCTGAAGTTTTCCGGCACGTATAAGCCATAATATTCCAAGAGGATTGGTCTACCAATAAAGTTAAGTACTATATTAAAACTAGGTATTGCAAGATACCACACGGGAATTAATTCCCATATATGGTATAAGACTAGTGGATTTGGGTTCAAGTCCCATATACGATCGTTACTTTTTATTTCTGTGTCTTTATCTGTTTCAAATTTTCATTAAGAGTTGTTGGTATTATTTTATTCAAATATTAAATATTACAGTGAGGTTTATAAGCTTCTACAAGTTATTTCCAATAAATTTAAATACATATTCACTTGTTCAGTTATGTCTTCAGGTTTTCACGGCCAAAAGTATTTCTTTGGATAGTTTTTGTGATATTTCACCATATTGCGCTTCCTGCTTCTTTAGTCAACGTTTCGGAAAGCGTTACAGTGTTCATAATTGGGGCAGATGTGTAGATTGTAGTGCAGTGTGTATGTAAGTATGTAGAAGTAATGCCGTGTTGGCCGCGTTAACCCTCTTAGGGCCTATTTCATTAACTCAACGCCGAAAACCACATTAAGGATACTGGTAATAATGATAATAATTATATTTAAATATCATTTTACTAAACAAAAATACATAGTGTGCAAATATATAGGTGAAATATACAAAATACAATAAGAGGGAGACAGGTATGCTTTTAGCTTGAATATTTTCACCCACTTTGCATTAAATACTTTCAGTTTTTGGACCACTTATGATGTGTGGACACATCTAAATAAACATAAAAATTGAGAAGTTTGAACATTTCCTAACAGCGACACATGTCAACACAGTGATTTATTCTAAAACATAATTAATTTTAAAAAATCGCTACGCAATTAACCGTTTTATGATCGTATGAATTATGAAATATTGTGACATCAGAATAATTACGCTATTGTTTAACTATGTGGTAGTAACTATTCCTACTACCTACGTTATACCATTTTGTACCGGCACTAACTCGCACAAGCCGGAACTTAACATACAAGCACAGTACTTACTCTGAAATAATAATTTTAATAAAAATAAGCTTCCATCGGGACCCTTTCATGAGAGAATGAGTAATGTATGCAAATTAAGATGATACATTAAAAATAAGCCGCTTGGTCCATTGTATGGAATATGTGTAGGTTTACATGTTAAACATTATATCATTGAAATAATTCTATGATGAAATATATTTCATCGGAGAGAAATAATAATCTTGTGACATGACACAATTTTGGTTTTCAGAATGAAAATTATTATAAACTATATAGAGAAGAGATTTTTCGATTTTTAGGTATTAAGTACACACACTTTACACGACAACATGATAACACAATTTAAATACTATACATATACTATATGGCAAACAATCCATTAGCTACGAGGGGGAAATTTATATATTTGCCTTAAAGATGAGTGACGACTTAACAAAAAATGAGCTTAGGTGTATTTAAAAAAAAAAGTTCCTTCTGAACTTAAATAACCAAAATAATGAAAGCGTTTAATATTTTACATGTTTAAGTAACCATTCTAGTTAAATAAGTGAAAATGTGATTGTTATGTATGTGTACATATTTTAAAATTCTTTAACTAAATTTTAGGCTGTATCATAAGTAGGGATAGGCAGACGATGGAATGCCCCTCGAATGTTAATAGACATAAATGCTTTGCTTCATTTGCAATCATACGACGCTTTATAGAAGGATTTCAGTCTCTCTGACTCTTGATGAGACTTTCATCAAAAATTATGTATCTTAGACATGACTCACTTGATCATACCCAAGCTCTGGATTTCAGAGGCGTTTCCGACTTCTTTCATCTACCTTTAAGTAACATAACCGACTGGCACCCATTTCTCTGTCTTTCCACCCGACTTGTCCAAAATTCCAAGTCTCAATTTGTTATTTCTAATTTTGACACTGTCAAATCATGGTGGAATTCCATTTTGCCCGTGATAAGGTGAAACCGCACCGGTCAAAAATAAAGAAATAAAATGGAAGAAAGTTACAAGTTAGAAGTTAGGTTTTTTTAATTTTGTATCTTATCGTACTTCTTTTCCTTGCACTGTTCGGGTCGACGACCCATCACCTCAATAAGACTCCTCCAGGAGTCTCTGTCCTGCGTTACTTCGGCCGTCTTCGTCCATAATACAGAGTAATGTATATTCGGTCACGTATTTTGAAATAAAAAAGATTAACGTTACGAATCCATCCACAAAAAAAAAAAATTATCTCCAAAAACCGTAAGGAAATTTTTCCCATTTTAGAATTTTACGCATTTTTTATTAATTATTAATTATTTAACTGTAACTTTCGTGCAGCAAAGTGCGTTCGTGTCGACGGGGTATAAAATATTAAAATAACCATAAAGCTTTGAAGCTAAGCTTTGAGCTGCCTACGACGATCTATTTAACATATCATTTCACACTCCTATAAAAGGGCAGGATTGAAAAGGTCACGCAGGCATGATTTGTGATAACGCCCTTCGCACCTATCAAATAATACATCACTCTACAAACATACCCTTTCATTCACAAACAAGTTTATACCCCCTAACTTGTAAAATAGGGGTAGTCCCGGAAGCGTGCGGTATGTGAACACAAGATAGAATACTAAAGAATTTCATATGCAGACATATTGAATAAAATTACGTCTATGTCAATTGTACAATGCATTCTGGTATGATTATGCATATGAAATGGAGACGTCGTTACCATTCGAATAAATTAATATTATTTTTTTTACTGGCAAGTTAGCTGTTAAACTACTCACTTAAAAGATTTACCTCTCAATTAACAAAAATACGATCTAGTTTATTTAGTTAAATATATTTGCCCAAATAAAAAGCAAATAAGTTTTTGTCCCATCTCTAATTTGCTTTAAATTTATTATTGTAAACCTAATTGCATATTTAATTAAAATCCTAGGTAAAAGTTTAACGTTAGAAAATTTAACGCTATTCAGACAAGTAGTTAGAAAGTAGTAGTACAGTAAGAACTTACCTAGAATTTTTTTTTAAAAATATTAATCAATAAAAATTAAATACTATTATATGAAGCTTTGTGATCCATTGTAATCAAATGAAATAATCAAATCTTGTTTTAACCACTTTTATTTTTCACGCCTACCGGTTTCGGAACAACCGTTCCATCGTCAGGGGTTCCATCTTCGGTGAACTGACGATGGAACGGTTTGTTCCGAAACTGGGAGGCGTGAAAAATAAATGTAGTTAACGGGGAGAGGGACGTCGGAGAGTTATTATTTATTAATTCAATATAATGATAGCATTATTGTGCCATACGATAAGCATGGTGTTTTAAATGAGAAAAATATTTATTAGGTTTTTTTTAAATTTGCATGGGCTTAGCATTTATCAAAATATAATCAGAAAGATTACACATTTCTGACCGTTCTACGCATTTTACAAAAACATTTAAAAAGTTGAATATCCTTAAAAAATGCTTTGAAGGTTTTTCTGTAACTTGTCCATAAGATAAATTAAAAAAAGAACAGTTTGTGGTTTATTTTTTTTATGAACACTACGTAACTTTGATGTTTTTTTTTCTTTTGTAATGCGGATTACAAATCTTTGGTTATGTTTATTTACAAAAACGCAACGAGAATGGATTAAAAATACTTTTCTCTAATATTCGTATTTTTAATATTTTGTAAAACATACAATTGGACGGTCAGAAAAAGTAATATTTCTGATTAGATTGTGATAAATACTAAGCCTATGTAAATTAAAAAAATATTTAATAAATATTTTTCTATTTAAAAACATTATGTTTATCGTATGCGAAATAATACCATTATTATTTTGAATTAATAAATAATAAGTCTCCGACGTCCCTCTCACCCTTTGTTTCATTTGTTAACAAAAATTAAGTATACGTAATTCTAAAAAACAAAAACAAAAAGGAATAAATCAACATGTAATACAAACCCAGACAGGAGGTATGTTAAAATAAAGCATCTGATATTTTATCTGAATTCTAAATGTAAAAAGTTACATTGAACATTATACATATTTTCAAACATAAGACAGCTAATCAATAAAATCCTTAGAAAAGAATTTGCATACTATTTTAGTCCCCGATACGTGATAATTAGGAGAAGTCTGCCGTTAAACTGAAATTTGGCCTTTAATCTTTGTTCTTAGATAATATTGACACAATAAATATTTATGAAGCAAAAAATAAGTTAGTATGCACCGAGAAATGCTTATACCTACATTGTAGCGATTTTTTCCATCCCACAAAAATTTTGGAGAAAAAGGCTAAAAAGTAATCTACACACGTAGTCATAGTCTACCAGGTATACGTATAAAGTACATACATGTATAAATACGTGTTCGTGCAAGATAGATTTTTCTTTCCAACAAAATAAACGTCATATACATTAGACGCAGCCAATTAATTAGAAGTGTTTTGTGGGAGGATTTTCTTCAATGCTTTGCTCTATTTATCTTCCATATATTTGCCTCATTAAGCCATGACCAAGATTGGTTTTCTTTGAGTCCAATTCCACCGCTAATAAGTCTGTCAGCGCACAACATTACATTTGATTCACTTATTGTATTTCATTCTACGATTTGATCCCGAATAGCGAGACTATTTGCACGTGGCCGTAGCATCAAAGCCTACTTTATTTAGGAGCGAGGGTAGTTTCGGGATCTCATATACATTTATGTGTTTGTCGGGACTACAAGATAAAGAAAATTTTCACCGAATCTTGACAAGATATTGAAAATAAATTCCGGTACGGAAAAGAGACCCGCGTAATTTTTTTTTCGATAAGAATGTAAAATATTCACGAAAAAGTCAATATGTGAGGTAGATACTTTCAAAAGCTTAAAGGCTCATATGTTTGCTTAAAGTGTTTATTTATCTTCGTAAATACAATCTTCCAGTAAACAGTTCCCGTTAGACAAACTACAAAAAAGTAGTTTATCGGGACTGTTTGCATTATATTTTTGGTAAAATGTATTAATTTAATTAAAAAAATAAACGTTATTTATATGAATATAAATGTGGGCACTTATGTCTTTCTATTCACGCCTCCCTTTGCTTAAATATATCAAGTCGGGATTTAAGTAAATGTCTTAGTCATGTTGCCAGATTCCACATAGTCAGCTCGCCTTACTGTGATTGTGGGAGAGGATACCCCGGACAATAATTTCTTCGAGTGTCCTATCAATGACCAATTTCCGAACTCTATGCATGAATTGGCAAAACTTAAAATCGAATTCCCTACCAGTATTCCCTGCTTTCTATGTCTCAACTCCCCCCAAATTAACTATTTATTAGCAAAGTACATTTATAAAAATGGCATTAAAATTTGAGTTATAGGGGATTAAAAACACATACATTTACACCGTAACTTATTTGCTTTTATTTGCCCAAATATAAATATCCTGTTTAAAAGTAACTAATTTTAAGAACAATCTGTACTATTAAAATCTAACTGATTAAACATGGCCAAATCGCACTGTGAATGGGTGAAAGCCAGAAAATAACAAAAAAAGTAAAACTTTAACCATTTGAATTTAACTCCTTATTATGTGCGGAAAATTTTGTTTCACCCTTTTACAAGTATTTCATATTTCAGTTGTCGAATGAACGGAGCAACATCCGTAGTAAATTGAAATTTATATGGATTTAAATTGACAAAAGGTTAGCATACTTAATTTGTTATCTATAATTTGAATACATCTGGGCACAAAACTTTTAAGCTAAGACAAACTTAGCTTAGTTTAATTTTGAGACAGTTGTTGGTGACGTTTAATGTTTCTTCTCATGATCTACAAATCCCAGATTTGGAGATAAACACTATTTTTGTATAATTTCTTCAAACTATTCTTAATCACTTTGTGGCGTCATTATTAATTAATTTATTAAAAAATGTGCTTTGTTGACACTACTTTATAAAAAAAAAATTGTGAAATAAATAAGTACAAAATAATACTTTTTATAAAATGGTGTTAACAAAGTACATTTTTTAAATAATTAATATAATTTTTGTAATTCTCACAAACTATTGAAAAGCTTCACAGATATTATTATGATTATTCAAATAACAGTAACAAACGATGGGGTTGTTTTAAATACATTGTTCATCATATGATACGTTTTCCATCAATGTCGCACTTACACCCATTTACTTCCCAGGCAAAGATTTGTAGAAAAGTTTGACAGTAAATTATTCCCGGGATAATTTGCGGGGTGCATTCGGAAAACAGAGTTCGTAAAGTTTCGGGTTGTAAAAGATAAAATAGGACCAGTAGAAAACATTCTGATAACCCAACTTCAGCATAGCCACTTGATATTTCGGAACAAATAATAACATTTATCATTCTACTTACGACGAAATTGATAGAAATCATTTTCAAGCCTAGAATATTCATTAATTATTTTGACCATCCACAAATTTGAGCAAACAATGTTATTTACATATCAAAAAGCACACACGACAGTAAAGTTTTTTTATGCACAAACGAGTTTTTTGTTGACAAAAGCAATAGTTAGGCGCCTAAAGATAATTACCTGTTACTTATTCCATTAAATGCATTTCATTTTAAGCATCACACTTAGCATTTAATCACAACTTTAATCGTACAGCTGATGCTTCAAAGTAATAATATAATAAAAAATTATAATAAACAAAACACTAAATATCTTAAAAAGTTGTATATTTGCAACATCTTCTAGAGCGAAAAGTACTTAGTGTGAAGTGTGACCCCGGTAAGTGACCACCATTTGGAACCGAAGTATTCCTTAAGAAGACTTTAGCTACGCAGAGGCGTGCATTCCATATAGGCCCATCAGCATTGCCTATCCTACCTAACTCACATAAAAAAATATAAATAATACCTAAATTATATTTACAAAAGCAGGAACTATGTATGCAAAATGACGAATATGTCATATTCAAATGTTGAATGTATTTTACAAAAAATGTACATGTATGCGCAATGCGCATTCAAAGGAAGAATCGTTTATTTTAGTGTCGAAAAAGGTCGTGCTTTTCCGTATAAATCACAAATATAAATATCAGTGCCATCACTTTCATGCAGTTGCGCAGTTAAAAAAAAAAAGTGGAAATATTTCATATCCAGTAATTGACTTGTAATATGCACAAAGCGGGTGGTTATTTGGATACATGTGATGTTTTGACCAATCTTAGCGAAAACTTATCGCGTCTGTGATAAGCCTTTTTCATATCAATTAATTCCCTGTTTTCCCCCTGCCTACCCTGATTAAAAACTGTGTGCACGCCGCTGTACCTACGTATGCCTATACTATATCCTTCCCGAGCTTACTCTTTCCCTTCTTCCTCCCCTCCCACACATCTCGAAGCCTTCACATGAAGGTGGCACAGTTGTATTGGCTTGGTGCAGTTGGGACTCTGTGAGGTATCAAAAAAAGATCAAATAAAGAATAAACCCTAAGGACAGAATGTTACGCGAATCGATTGTTAAAAACAAAATTCTATTGATAAAGTAAACTGTGAATAAAAGATTTAAGGTGTTATTTTTAAAACAATTATATATTTCTTGGACTATTATTAATTTACCGCTATTTAAAGTATTTTTAAATGTGGCGTCAATTCTTTTAGTAGGCAGATCGAGATAGCCGTATATTTTATCAATGAAATATTTATTCAATAATATATAAGTTCAAAACACTTCAAAGATTACATTCATGAAACTACCTGGAATGTCACGTTTGTATTTTGAAATTAAAATAATTATGTAAGAATCCCAACATTCAAATAGACAATCGTGGATATTTTAACCGATTAAATCTTGAAATTTGTATCTAATTTAGTAGGAATTTTGTTTTGAAAAATGTAACGACATTGTTTGTATGTGAGATTCATAATGTATTCTATATGTCCTGAGACGAAGGCATGGTTAAACCCATTGATGTACAATCCTCAATGGTTAAACCATATTCGACTGTGCTACGAAGGAAGATATAAAAAAGCAAGAATGATGTAAGTGTATTGAATAAGATTACGTTAATAGACGGTATGATTGTTGAAACGATTCATGGGCATTCCATAACCTCAGTTTAATCGACTGGTTAGTAGCTAACCAGGCGTAGTAGGTATAATTACTCTGCTAGTTAAGTTCATCATCATTGCACAAGCAACATTTGGTGGTAGTAGGAGTTTATCAAAAACTGACAGATTATTCGTAACACCGGAATATTTGTCTTTAAAAAAAGAGCACAGCCCAAGGAGTCAAGTCGTTCTCTTTCGGGATTCTATTTGTCATTAATTATTAATTGTTTTTGTGTTTAATTCGTAGAACTCCATTTAATTTTTTTTTTAATTTAATGTAAATCAAATTTAATAATGTTGTGGCCTTAAACGCCGAAACAGCTGTCACAATAATAAAAACTAAAAATACTTGCAGAACTTAATAATAACATTATTAAATTTGATATACATTAAATTTAAAAAAAAATTCTATTTGTCATTTTGCCAAATTAATAATAAATGCGTCTCAATGCAAACTCTTGCGCAACATTAGTTAAATAACACGAAATCCTTTGACAATTTCGTCGATTAAGGAGAAAAAATCTGGGACGCAAGAGTTCCCATAAATAACTGCAGAATTTGTCACTAATAGAGACAAGCCGTGAGCATCTCGCTCCGCGCATCTGCCCTTAACAATGCCTTACCACGTGCTCGCCGAACAAAAGTGTTCTCTAGGACCTATGTGGGACACTGGCACATAAATTACCTGAATAGGTGACAGTTGACTGTTTTGTCTCTTAATAGAAGAAATTATTATTATGTCCCCCGACGACACAAAGAGGAGAAATGATAAATTCAAACGGGACGAAATGAAAGCTGCCGAAGAATTTGGATCTCTAATTTATCGGTTAAATTGTGATGTTTCCGTGTTGGGATATATTTCAGAACATTTCTCGGAAGCAATTATGGGGAAATATTTATTGTGGAAGGAAAAAATCCTTTCTGTATTGGTAGCTGCGAAATTATTGGTCAAATATGCTTGAATTGAAATTGAAAAACAATAAACTATTTTAGTATATTATAATAAAACAAATTTAAAACTTTTTTCCACTTTAATTTTTATTTGACCGTAACCGGGTTTCAGCTCGTTAGAGCCATCTTCAGAATCAAAACGGAAATCCTACTGATTCTTGAAAGAATCTCTCCTCATTGACGCGATCTTCACTACTACCTGAATTATTATAATCTTTTTTTCTTCATACCTACTTTGAAATTTGTAAATCATTTTGTCCCATAGATGTCAAATAGTTACATATATGTATGTAGTTTCTTATTTGTATTAAATGTAATATGTTAAGTAAAACCTTATTTTAAATTAATAAGAGCGTATCTGAGAAAACACCATTTTGAAAAACAACCCTCATAGTTATCAAATGTAATTATGGCGTAGTTCACACAGAAAAAACAATATAATTTTTTTTCTATGTAAAGGCTCATTTATCTTATATATTTATGGACATTTTATGAAAACTCGACATTAAGCCGTTATTTATATTCAAATGGATGATGGTAATAAGCGGTTCTTACATTATAAGGGTGATTTTTTTTGTTTTACAATTTACATTTTTATCCAGAAAATTGCAGTCGTCAAAAGTATATGTACGCAGTAGATTTATTTATTATTTTAAGAGAACAATATTTTACTGGATACATTACACTTACATTCGAATGATGCTCTCTATTTTTTTGAAGAAATAAACAGTCTCAATAAAGAAATGCTTTCACTTTGTGAAAACTTGAAAGCTGTTATATTTAAATTGTATAATACATTCGTTTTATTGTTAACCCTCCCTAGTGGCAATATAAATAAATTCATCATAATATTCTCGCATAATAACAGCTTTCGTCATGCAATCCAACGAAAAATCATATATTTTTACATTCAAGGCGTGCTTTTGAGTCGAATTCGCCCGAACTGAGGCCAAAATGGGCTGCATTCACCGGAACTCCTATGGGCAGGTTTTGTTTTGAAAATTGGGGCGGTCTCAAAATGAGACGTTTCCGGTGAGTGACCATTCAGCATACAGGGTCCGACAATGTCCATTAAACAAGGAACAGGCCACACTGTGGTCACCCTCGTTATTCTGATGTATAGAAATACAGACAAATTATTTTGCACATCACGTCACCACAAAGTTAACGATTTACTTTTAATGCGTAGGTTACTCGTCCAAAAATCATTCCGTTTTGAACTGATGAGATGAATTTTAGATTTATCGAACCCTAGTACTATAATGATCTCATATGAATTAAATATTTACAAGTGTATTTCCAATGGATATCCTCTGTTTCTATTATTTATTTTAGATTGGACCGATTCCCCTCAAAAATTTATATAAAAATATTTTTGACACCTGGGTTAAAAGCAAAAACCCTGATTCTCTCTTATATTTAAGCAATTTTTATTTATTTTTAAATCAGACGTTTCTATAGATCCACGAATGAAGGCTTTCCCATTTAATATTGTTATGGCGTATCCACAATGGTTCCATGACAATTCAACATACATACGATACCTTTAAATAGTGTGCCGATTCAAACGTGTATTTAATTACCCGGTCACCATCCACAATATAGCAGAATAGATGAATCACAGCAACGAAGAGTGCTCATTCTCATAATTTAAATTATATCAACAATGGTAGAGAAGAGTTTAATATTACATAAATACGCATCATCACTAGTAGTAACATTTTTTTTCTTTAAAAAGAAAGACAAATATTCCCTGGTTACGAATAACCTGACAATATTTGAAAATCTCCTACTACCATCACAGAAAGCGAAAGATGTTGCTTGTGTCGTAATGGAGGACTTAGCCAGCCGAGGAATTGAACTCACGACGCACAGTGAGTAATTTCCAGTATCTAGCTTCACTTTATTATTTTTGTATGTTTTTGGGACAATAGCATTGATATTATACCACAATTGTTTTTTTTGGTGACGTGATTCAACCCATTTCCGCCCTTTTTGAATACTTACGCCATTTATTATAAATTAATTATTTTCAGGAAAAATTCAAACTTAAACATTTATGTGCATTAGTATTTTATTTAGAAGAAACATCTAAAAAGGATATGTATTATTAATGTAGTCATTCATCACTATCATCGTCACTACTATTATCCATCATCAGGTTGATCTGAATAGATGGTTCTGCACATTTTAGCAAATTTAAAGTGTCAGAAGGAATTAAATTACCTTTTCTCGGACGAGATAATTGCTTACTAGATATGACAGGATCCGATGATATTAAAAACATATTTAGAACATCTTTATTGGTGTTGTCTCTTGACGTTTTCCTGCTGAAGTGCTCTCGAAACCTTCTCTACTCCTTATTGCATGCTTCTTGGGCTTCTTCTGATAGTTGCCCTAGTGGCAATATACATGATCGGATTATTTCTTTCGTATGATAAAGGATCTTGAGCATACTGGCGGACACGTAATACCAGGAGTAATATTTTAAATACAAGTCTTTTGTCTTATTAAGTTTATATGAGATGTGAATGAGACATTCGTATAAACGGATCCACGAATGAAGTGAAGATATTCCAAATGAATGAAATTCTTCCTTGGGATTATTTTTTTTCAGTGCCTTCACATTATTCATCTGCTTGGGAGTAGCCCAATAAATATAACATTTTTGTGACGAGTCATAACTGTGATAGAGTGCTACAAATTTTTCCATCCGCCATTGTATAAAAGAAGGGTGTGCTCTACCACGAATTCTTTGCCACATATATTTATTTTTGATGGAGTCAATTTTCTGATTTGAATTTTTTTTTTATATGAATACCGCACAAGAGTCCCAACTACTCCCAACCTTCTGGAGCCAGTGAGACTATGGCATTCCCAATTGGGGAATGTTGTGAGGCTGAAGGTATTGGGGAAGGGAAGGAAAAAGGGAGGAGGAAGGTGGGGAAATACCTAGCTATTCAGATCTGGTCACCAAACACGGAAAGCCATTTCAAGCAACGTTTCAATTCTGAATGGTGGTCTTTCACCAGAGCGATACTGGGAGTATCTTTCACTCTGGGATGCTCCCAGTATATATTTTATCTTGTCGGTTTCTGCCTCAATTAGTTCTTTCGTTTCTTTTTTATAAATAAAATGAAGTCGGAAATATCTTGCTGATAATTGTCTCGGATTTTGCCAAATAATAGCATTATTGGAAACCTTGGATATTGAGAACAGATTTACGTCACTATAGTCGTCATCATCTAGTTTCTGTTTATATCGGCTTTGTCCGGAACTTCCGTCATATCCCCATTTGGTAATTAAACGATAAGTTTGTGATTGATGATGAAAAATTGATTAAAAAACATCAGCTTGTACAGTGCAGATTCGGTCAGTTGTTAAGTCTAATAACTCCTGCAACTTTAAATCCGCAGATACGTCCGTTACTGTAATCGATTCCTCCGGTGGATAGCAGAGTTTTTAGCTTCTTATACTAAATAGTGATGGGAAAGAAGTAGGACCAATTTTTTTTATATGGTGGCAGAGATTTTTGTATTGTGTTGAACTTAAATTCACATTGACCATAATTAAAAGGCCATTGCGGTCATGGTATTTTGTACAATGCTGGCACTTTTTCTATTTTTTTTTTTTAAATATTTGTAGCTCTTTTAGATGAAGCAAAATTAAATTATTTTACTAAATTGGTAGCGTCTCTCCTTCCCGAAGCTCTTAATGATATTTCAGAAGCAAGGGCTATTTCATTTGATTTTGTAGTTTCCATTAATTCCATCGCTTTTCGTTTTTTCACAGATATTGTGCATTCCTCAAATAACTTCGTTGGACGTCCTTGTTGATGATGCCTTGATGATGACAATGAGCTAGTTGATGGAATATTCTCGTAAAATTTACGAGGTAATGTTATTTCACCATCCAGCCATTTTCTGTATAGGTTTTCAAATCTACCGGAGCGTTTATTAAATTTTTCCCATCTATCACTCATTTTGGAACAAATTGCACTGACCTGAACTTGTAACTGTCGAAAATCTTCTTTCTTACAGCCAATCACACCAAAATATTGAAGAATATAAGCAGAAATATCCTCGACTCGATTACATTTGGTAGAACTCCGCCATATCGATCTGTATACCAAAAATCGCCATCCTACTGAAAAAATGAAAAGTTGTTAGAGAGATATATGAAAACATGGACAAACTAAACTAGATTTGATGTATATATAAAAAAAAATTGCCTGGATACATGCGGATACATTTTTAAAAGTCTCATAGAAATCTAGAGTTTAAGAAAAAGTACATTTTGGAAAGTCATTATTTCAATGATTTTTATCATACTAAAATACATATTTAATAGTTATAATCATCACCTGAATTCGTAGATTCCATCATAAAGATTCCGAAAATCACTTTAGTTATAGCAAAATTATCAACATGACACGCACATGTCCACCCGCAGAGAGATCCAAAGTCGACTAACTTAAAATTACTCGTTCGCGTTTCAAGGAGTTACATATTTGCGACGTTCCCATAAGTCGCGAGCAGGTAGTATATTTTTTTCTTTTGATTCTATAAAGATTATACATTTAGGTAACCAATCAAATTCAAATGAAACCCTGAAAAAAACATTCGTTTTAATAATTAAGTGAAGTTACATCCCTTTATAATTAACTGTGCGACGCCTGGATGAGACCCAAACGCGAAGCCAACTCAGCCACTGACCGGTCATTCATTATCGATATTAAAATAAGCATTAAACCGGAAGGAGGTACTTGATTTACCGAACGGAAATCCGATAAATTAATATCAACTAAAACGTTGTGGCCAAAAGATAAATAAAAAATGAAGTAAGAGATTAACGATTTAAAAACTTAATAAATGTAATGGGAGTGTCGTTATCAGACAGGTAGTTACTGGAGTTTTCTGAGTTTGTCAGTTAAGTCTACTTACTTTAATCTACCGTAACTAGCGTGTGGCAACAACTGAGAGATATTTATTTTACACCCAAACTTGCGTTGAAAAATATTACCACTATACATAGAACTTGACGTAAGGGATGAGCTTTTAATGTATTTTTTAATTCAAACGAAATTTGAGATTGTTGATACACGTAAAATGATTTGAAAAATATACTTTTCCAGATGAAAAAGGATTATTTCTTCGACCGAGATTTGAGCTCCCGAAACTTTATGAAATTAAATATTCACGAATATAATACGTAAAATAATAATTGATAATTTTTATTAGTGTATCACGGTGTATCTAAGCGAAAAACTCAATGAATTAGAGCAGTCACTACGAACATTGAAGGTGTCGGCTTTTAAATTGTAGTTTCAGTTTATAATTTTCTGAAAAATAATGTATGAATATTGAGTTATCCTTACTAATTTATTACAATAGTTGAAGGTGATGATTTTTAGAGTAAGAGCCTTGTCACTAACTGCGACATTTATGAGATAAATGTACAAAATAGTTCGTACTCCCATAGTGGTAATATAAGAAAACCTTTAAGCGTCGCGTCGTCGAGTTTTTTATTCGTAAATAAATCTTTACGTTGTGTATCGCTACGTAGTACGTGATTATTCAACTATTTACATATTTTCGTGTTAAAAACAACAACAATACAAATATCAAATATCACAGGTAACTGAAACTTGTTATAACTCGTTGAAAACGTTGATTTATTACTATGACAACTATTGGATAATGTGATTTTTCATTTCTGAACGGACTTTAATATTTATTTATCAGTCGTATTAACATATTATTTTTTCAAATAATATAAAATAACTGGCGCCTCTTGAGGTCTACACTTAAAAAATACAGCCCGTTCGCATTAGCAATCGATATAATGCCTTAATGTAGAAAAGGATGCTTCAAATACAAGCAGAATTCTCGAGAATAAAGTGAATTTCGTGCAGTACCTCTTTCCAAAGACTTTTCGCTTTTGTAGGGTTCGGTCGGAACAACACAGGAATGTCGAAAAACAATGTTTTGTTTAACAAATGCAAATAATGAAGGAGGAAATTCACACACCCACCTACTCAGTCGGCAGCAAACTACTAGGCTTCGTAAAATTGTTGCATCGGGTGACAAACAAACTTTACCCATGAGAAGAAAACGTCATTCCCAAAACACCCTGTTATTAAGACATTAGATGAATGTTAATATTTTTTTGTAAAGTGTAATTACTCTCTTATTTGTTTTATGTCTTAAAGGCCTGGGATAACGAGGCGAGTCTTTGTGTACCGAAGCACTTAGAACATTTTACTAAAATCATTGCAAATGCACCTCTGTTTCCAAGCAAGTCCTGACTTAGAACAATGCCTACTTATAAGAATGATTACCAATGGGCATTAGAAAATATCAAGCAAACATTCTTAGCTGGCGCCCGCCTTTTTGAGACATTATCAGGTTCAAGAGGTGGAAAACTCAAAACACGTGATACTACATTTAATTCTGAATCTCATCATCTCAGGCGAACTTACCATGCTACGAAAGTGTGTAGATGATAAGGTAGATGGAATATAAATATATAAAAAAAAAAAGAAATTGAATGATCTTTTAAAAATAATATTCAACGAAAATTAAAAAAAAAACCCTTTTTTTATCATTGAAAATCAAATGAACAAATCTCAAATGAAATATGAAACAGAAACAACATAGATGATAAAAAAGTAACGGTCGTATCTGGGATATGAACCCAGGACCTCTCGGTCTATCCGGGACCCGCGCTCTAATCAAATGAACTATTGCCACCCCATCGTTCTCCGTCATTTTTATCGATATCATACTTTGATAAATATAAGAACTGTTAATATCATCTTCATCAAATTCCCATATGTTTTTGGGTGCCATCTTTCTATATTGATGCGTCCATTACCTTTTTATCCTCTGTGTCTTTCTTGTTACATATTTCATTTGAGATTTGACAATATTATTTTGAATGATTAAAAAGAATATTACAATGAGGATTGATATTTACGAGCTTCAATAAGTTATTCCAATAAAAATGGAATCAAATCAATTATTTTAAGGTTTTATTTTATTTTATTTATAAATGAATTTTTAGATTTTATCAATGGCCATGGCCTTTTAAAGTGTATTTAATTAACAAGCCCGTTTTTAAAACCCAGATTTCTTCAAGTTATAAGACTTTTAAATTATTTTTCTTTTCTGAATAAACAGTTGATAAACCTGTTACAAAGCAATAATGAGTCATGGTCCATATATTGTCATTTATTGAAAAGATAGAAACCATCTCAAAGCTTCATAGCCCATGCTTAAAAATATGCAGAGAAATGAAAATAGTGACAGTCACCAACAAAATCAATGTAGCTGCAAAAATTTCATAACGCCAGACACACCGTTAGAGATTTTTGCTGCTTCGAAACCAACAGATTTTCTGTTAGTTAAGATTATATCACAAATATTTACCAAACAGGTGCTTTGTTAATTTGCATCCGTTGTATAATCTAATCGGTTGACTAATTAAACACGCGTTTTAGATTCTATTCCAAAATACAATTCAGCGAATTTAGATTTAGATCAAGAAATCTAACACAGTTCTTATGTACCGCTTACCGTTATTAACAGATAAACGTTAATTATCTGTATTGTATTAAGGTAGATAACGGAATTGAAAGATGCCTACAAATTCCAAATGATCAAAACTACCATCCACAGAAAAGCAAGATAATGTAGCGATAAGATTCCATAAGTCAAAAACATCGCATATAACAAGATACTCTGACAAAATATTGTAAGTATTGTGTAACAATTATTGTTTTGAATTTAGTAAAGATATGACAAAATATTAGATAACGAAATCATTCACCGTATCCATGAAAGATAACTGAGAAATGTAAATAGGATTGGGAACTAAAAAAATATTCGTTCCGATTGAGGTCATTTCAAATCGCTTTTCGTTAATCGATTACAGTATGCAGGTATCTACAGGTAATGTTGATTTTTGGACTTAACACTTTACTTATTGTTATTTATTTTATTCTAGCTAACTAACCAACACGCCAATTCCCAAAGAAGATAGGATGTTACGCCACTAAACTCTGTTTAGGATCACACCCTTAGCGTCACCCACATTTATACGTCGTTTCTAAGTATTATTTTTTATTTCGACTGTTGACATGATACGACTTAAGCAGCTTGGTTAATTTGATTCTGCTATCTCTTCATGTGGCATCCTCACCTTTTCTTCTTTCATCCACTTGTGGTTCATTTATATTCTCCAGATCCCCTTTCTCCGTCAATCCGTTATATACTCGTATAGCCAAATCATCATAGCTTTTCTTTTTTTTTAATCAAGCTTACATCGTACTGGTTGGATCTACTCATTCATAATATGGTCATACTACAAATATTTTCTATGAATTTGCCTCAGGGATCTCATCTGTATTCAGTCTATTTTCGTCACACCTCTGATAGTTTCTCCTTTCAATGTGTTGGTATCAGAAATCCATTGCGGAGTGCTAGCCTCGCATTCTATGACATATTTTCATTGTCGAATGTTGCATTGAGTTCTCCATTTACTGAAATTCTTGCCATCACCCATGTGTCAATGTCTTTATCGATCTTCGTGGCTTTCGCGGTATTTTCCAAATACACAAACTCATTCAACCACTCCAAAGTAGATATAAAATAGATTTAAAAATAATATTTTTCGACAAATGTAAACATTATATACTTTGTGATTTCTTATTTAAGCTGAAATTTGTTGAAAAAATTCATACTGCTTTTTAGGGTTCACAAATTCGTACATTTATTCCGCTACTTTAGATAATTTGGTTTATCCAAACAGCAAATAACTAAATCGAAACTCCCAGAACCCTTAGATTTAAGGGTGGCAGTTGTAAATAAAATTTCCCTGATCCCCTTAAAGACAAGTGTTTGTTTAATATTACAAATATTTGTCTAGAAGGCAGGCGGATTCGGTTTATTTGAGAAATGTATAAAAGGTTTGGCAACCGCACATTTATACCTTGAGTGATAAATTCTCACGGAAAAAGGTATCGGTAGGTCTGTTGTTTATTCTATAGGTCGATCAATATTTACGCTTTTTTTCAAGCTAAGGAAGCCGAACCACACAAAGGTGAATAATAATAATATATGAGTGAACGGTATTCGCTATAAAATTTATTTTTTTCTTGAATATTATGTTCAACAATTTATCATCGTCAACGGGAAAATACCTCTCGTGTGTTAATGTTAATTGTTCAGAAGAAAGAAAAAAAAAATTTTTTGAGAGTTACGGATTGTTTTTTTAAAACATAAAAAATACGGTTTATAGTTTTAGATGCAACAATGTATGTTCTCAAATAAAAACCTTACAACTTGAAGTACAAATAACATTTTGTTTGATTTTACAAATATTTAACTAATTTTTGTAAAGTCATCCACATGGGATGTATTTTTCCGTTGACGACATTATGTTGAATGTATATAGCAATAACGACCTCTGTAGCGTAATGGTTAACGCTTTTACCTTTGTGCCACAATATATAGGAGTCGATTACCGTAGCAATAGAGTAGCGTAAAATGGTAGACACTCTCACCATCGTCCTGGTGAAAGACCACCATTCAGAATCAAAATGCGTCGTTTGAAACGGCATTAGTCGTATTTGGTGACCAGATCTAAATAATTAAAATAATATTTGGATGATTTGTATAGCGTCATTTTGGTGAAAAATCACCTCAAGGGCGCTGCTGGAAACGTCAAATACCTTTCAACCTTCCTCACCCCATCTCTTTACCCTCCCCACTTCTTCATCTCACAACATAGTCCAATTGGGGATGCCATAGTCCTACTAGTTTCGGGCAGTCGGGGCTCCAGTGCGATGCTTACAAAAAAAAGGATCCCATGATAATTCGGCACAGTAATGGCACACAATTGATATAAAGTCATGAAGAATGATGAAAAAAAAACTTGGTTTACTGTGTTAGGTTAGATTATATTTTAGGCTAGTTTATTAAAACTTTTAACCCTTGACTTTATATCACTTTTCAAAAGTGTACCGAATTGTCCGGTTACTAAAAAAAGGAATGTAACAATAATGTGGGATTGAACGATTTGAGTATTCCGTCTTCGGGTAATTCTTTCGCTAAGTTTGAATAAAGTTAGCGTTCGCTCAGTTTTGAATGGTGAAAGTCAATGATCATGATGCAATGTCAATGTTCATTGATGATTGAATTGCTTAAAATGTCAAAAAAATAATACGAAATTTATATAAAGCTTCCACATATCAGTTGAACCACCTTGGAATATAGTATTACATTAACTGGAAACTCATCCAGGTGTGAGGTCAAAAATCAATAAGTAGCAAAAAGCATCAATGGACAGTATATTTTGAAAACTAGTAGTGAAGATCCATGTTGCAATATTCATTTAGTAGGTGGCAGCTGCATTTATAAGAGATGTGAGAGGGCGTTTGGTCTCTGTCGATGGTAAAATAACCAAAGAAATATGGAAAACTTGTTCCTTTGCTCTTTTTGGAACTCGGCAAACTATTTGATCAGCACAAAAAACCGTTCTTATAATCTGTTTAACTGTTAATTTGTAATAGTTTTTGGGAAAAAGTATTATAAAAATGATATATGTACCTTTTTAGCTTTTGGGTTTTTAAGACCAACGCTTTAAAATGTAAATGGATATTTTAATGTGGTTTAATATTTTGTAAATTTATTCTTGTAGGTCTCAAAGACTGCGCTGGGCTGGCCACATGGAAATAATACCAAAAGACAGGTCACGAAATATCATCAAAAAGTGGTTATAACTAATACGGACATCTCTAATCGGATGCACCATTAATAAAGTGTGTTCGAATGTTAACATTAAATTTGCAAGTAATAAGTCCCCCGTGAACATTATGTTGTGTTTTATTTACTTGCGATTTGGTTTTTTCCATGTCAAATTCCGTATTAGGGAAAAAATGCACAAATTATAGTACCTAATTATTTACACCTCGAGCTTCTGTAGAACCAAACAAAGAACTAAATAAAGTTCCCGACTACACAGTAAGTATGTCGATCTCTAACGGAGGTAGGACACACCCGAAATAGACACATAGAAAAAAGTGTACACCTGAAAGTGCATAGAGTAGAGAAGAAGTATTTGCAAAAAATTGAAAAGTTTTGGAAAACAATTGAATAAAGTCCTTTTACAAACTTGTTGCCATCCTTTACGCTTTAATAATCGTGAGTCTTCATTGAATATTGTTCATTCATTGTCACGAAGAATTTCCAATGTCACCAAAGTAAACACTAGGCGCTGTACAGTGGACAGTATAGACAGTGGGTACTGGACAATCCAGCGCAGAGATGCTGTATCTCCACCTGCGGATGTGTCAAGATCTCCCCAAGGCTACATCGTTCATCTCGTGACCTTAGCAACCTGAGAAGAAGGAAATAATCCTAAAGATTTTCAAGCTATTTAGGTGTAAGAACGATTTGATAGATATTTTCTAATCATGTTGCGAAATCCGATATAACTGAAATTAACCTGTTGACCAACATATGAAAATACTCGTACATACGTAAATAATTAATCGTGAAAATCGAATGGTTTCATAATTCAAAAAATAGTTTGAATAACTAATGAGCTTAAAAAAATTAAACAACACGTTGAATAAAACCACAGAATCAAGAAAATAGAAAAAGAAACCATGAAAATAGAAGAAAGCATTACGATACGATGTTCCACCCAAGGCTGCAACGAAATCAATTTAAAAGCCAGGATAACAGCATTATTACGCACAACGCCTTGTTAACACGTTGTTATCGAATGCGAAGAAGATATTTGGAAAATAATCATTTGTACTTATGAGTGCTTTTTGTTTTGACGGTCTCCCATTCGAGTACCGGCCGTGGAATGCAGTTGTCAAACAGAGTCGACTGTTCTAAGGTCCGTGGGGAAACGTAATCTTTTTTTGAGTTGTCCTCCTTCCACAGGTCTTGAAGTACATTGTTTTGAGGCTCTTGAGGCAACCAGAAGGCTGACTTTGAACCCGTGAAGCCTCTCGATGCGTACCCAAGACAAAACTCCACTGAGACCAAATTGAGCATTAAAATTCATTCATGACCATAATTCGTGTTTGCTTAACTTAGTAAATACCTGATTGTTTTATTTATTGATTTCTGTTGGCGGCGACTGAATATTTTTTTGAGATAGAGAGAATAATAAGTGTTTGCTCAAAACAAATTTTTGTGTCAGCAAAATGGAGCCAAACAACTAATATAATATTATTATTTAAGTTTCTTTGTCACGTAATAAAAATTAACCGTACCTAGTTTTAACGATGAAAAACTTGTTATTAGTCTTTTCAAATATTTACTATTCGTTTCGTATATTTGGTTATATAATGAGTTGATGGGTAATTTACAAACGTTTTTGGATTCCAACGCAACAGTGGTTTAGACAGATTTTTCTCATAATTAGAAATATTATAATATGATATCATTTTAATGCCATAGTCTTTTAATTAATGTAAAAAGTTGGTATTGACCTTTTTTTAAATATGGTGATGAATGAAAACTTACATATTTTTTTGGCTTGGTGTTATCTTAGGGAAGTTCAGAGAAATAAGGAATCGGAGGCTACTAAAACCATTAATACTATTTACGGGGAGGACTCCATCATAATGTTAACATTACAAAAGTGACAAATGAAGTGTTCGGAAGGTACATTAAATCATATTTCCTGATTATTCTTCATATTTTCCACTTTATATCTAACATAATCTAATCTTTGAGGAATTGATGACTCTGCTCTTAACAATATTCACCTTGACGACTTACTTTTTTTCAATGTGAGTACCGTACAAGAGTTCCAACTGCTTCCAACCTTCTGGAGCCAGTGAGACTATGGCGTATCCGATTGGGGTATGTTTTGAGGCTGAAGGTAGTGGGAAGGGGAAAGAGATGGGGGAATAGAAGGTGGAAAAGTACTTTGGTATACAGATCAGGCTAAAGCGATTTCAAACAACATGTCGATTCTGAATGGTGGTCTTTCACCTAGGCGATACTGAACGTATCTACCACTTTGGAATGTGCCGCAAATATACTATGTATATATAATTTTAATGGAATAAATTGCGAAAAAACTCAATTTAATCAAGTTAAATTTACTTGCCACGCCGGGATTTGATGCCGCCACCTCCGAATTCGTAGCCGAGGATCGTAACCATTCAACCACGGAGGTCGTCATCAGCCACAGCTATTAATCATCAAATCCCAGAAATTTGCCACAACGTTGAGAGTAATTTAAACATGAAGGTACTTTATTTAAATTTTAAAATAATTGAAACGGTATGATCACATTAGTAGGTGTATTTTCTTCCTTTCGATTTAGCTACCCGTAGTATTTTTTTCAATCCTACTCGTAGTAGATTTTTTCTTCAATAAATGCATTCCAAAAGCCACCGATTGAAGTGTTTCTCTAACGAAATGTTCTTTTAGTTAACCCATTCACTGGCAGCTAACGTTTTTCAAAGGATTATTGTATGGTGACATTTGTACCGGTAAATCTGAAAAGCTTAAAGGAACCAAATGGGATTTGCTTTTGTCCGTGTTAAATTTGACAGCACTCTGACGCGTCGACAATCGTGAATGGAGATTATGTCCTGAATGTGTGAATTATTATTGTCACCATTCATGAGCCGAGTAAAGTTGTAGCCGAACGAATAATTTTTGACTAACGGGATAATAAATTAAGCGCCTGAATGCTGATTAAACAAAAACAAAATATTTCATGTCACAATCATCAGTTTGGACACAAAAATAAAGGTGGAAACTTTTTTCGGCGCGTGCTTCTTAAAAAGGGGTTTTGTTTAAACCTTCTAGAAGGTATGGAAATTCTAGTCACTTATGAAAATAACCTTCATATTCAACTTACATTTCTATTCATAATATCTATCATGCTAACAATAAAAGTGTGCACTCAAACATAAAAAAAACTAATATTCATTTGAACTTGTACTCCACTTATCAAGAATTTAAAAATATACTTATTGTTAAACAGGGACAGCGAGAAAAATTAAGATATAGTAAAATATATTTTCAGAATTGTCCCCTTGACACCTCAAAAAGATATTGTACCTAGGTATACCTAAGTGACCCGCCAGCTAAGTATTGTCCTGTATAATACTATCTGCCTGTACATAAAATTAATAACATTTATATTTTAACGCAACATCACGATCATGGGTCAAATGCATTGTACATATAGTTAGGTATTACAGATCTATGAATCAGTGAATGCAATTTGTTATCCATAAGCAGTAATAATAGTTAGTGATAAGATAGAGCATTGAAAAAAAACATTGAGGTGATTTTTTACAGAAAACGGCGCTATACCAATCATCGAAATATTATTATTATAGATGTTTATATGATATCTTACGTGCTTCGTATGGGCTTAGGTTTATAAAAAAAAACAAATCCTAAAAGAATGCAAATCAAGAATCGGGTTTAATAATAAAGTATGTTTAGGATCAAGGTCCACGTGGACCCCTTTGTCGTTCTTTTTAATTTCTGGTTTGAAAAATTGTTAAAACTTGCACATGAACGTGGCTGCGTGGACGCGATTCGCTTTAAGTGCGCAGTAGGCTTGTCGAGCGACACTTACTACGATGTTTTACTATGCGTACATGCGAACTCCGATTTGTGGACCCCCTTTTTTCTCCCTGCCATGGACCACTTTAGGAACTTATGTTCTAGGGTATGCTCTATATGATTAGATAGTCATTATAAAATATGTAAGTTTATCCTGTTTTTAATTGCGTATGTCAAAATTAAACACGTATTTTAAATACATTCAATATTTAATACATTGCGATCATTAATATTTAATACCTTGCGATCATTAAAATAAAATAATAAGGTAAAGATACATATATACCTAAACGAACTACAAGACAAAAATTAACATTTTACATATGTATATCCCATTCCAACTACAGTTTGCATTCCCCAATTCAACGCTTACACAGTCTTGGTAACAAATACTTAAATGATATGGATGTATTTGACAATAATCTAAACTTGGCAAATTTAAAAAAAAAATATGAATGAATTATATCTACCTAGTTTATAACTTATTATTTACAACTTTTTACATTATTTACTTATTTATTATTAATTATATTGACTTTGTGAATATTATTTTTTTCTGTTCCTTTATATTTATGTGTATATTTAGCTTTGGTGGAGTTTTTTTCTTTTTTCTTATTACAAGTGAAATCAACTTTTGTTCATGTTTTATATTTTTATTTATTATGTGATTTAAAAATGATGTACTTGAATGTAAAATCCCTGGTAGTTAAAATAATAAAAAAAATGTGTACATACTCATATATACATCGTCATATTTATTTTTAATTATTATTGGAATGCAATATTGCTTTAACGATTCTCTTTCATAACCTCATTGTCATTGTGATCAACTCAAGGTCTAAATAGTTTTGCACAATTTAATGATTGCACACTTCATCACCTTTCAGCCTTAAGCCGAAAGCTCTGGGTGGTCGCGACGAGGAAGTGACAAGTAGAACATAAGGATAAAAGATACTCGTAGGTTAAAGCTTTTAACATTGTAATGTATGGAGGATTCGATACACTGCGGATGCCTCATAAGTGCATTAATATAATAATACGAGAAAGAGATCAGTTTATTAAGTACAGATAAAACAGTTGTGTACTTTTTATAAATTAATTATAAAATTTATTACCAAAGTGTTTTAATTAACTCATTCTGGGAAATCTAACTTATTAATCGCTTTGGAAAAGAGTCAATTATGATGAAACATTATTAAATAAAATACATCAAATATGTAGCAATTTAAAATGTACCGATTAGTGTTTACAAGCAGAAACAAGTATCTAGAAACAGGACGACAAAATAATTGAAGAATTTTAAGAATTTGAAATGCAGTCTGACATTTAAAAGAAGACAAAAATTGTGGGCGTTGCGATCATTTAAAAGGTTTTAAATGTCAACACAAATATGGCTCATAGAAAATCAAAGTATGCTTAAAAACACGGCGTTCGAAGTTCATATCCTTCATTTTAACCAAACTATATTCATAAATTAGTGGTGCTTTCCGAAAAGAGAGATTCTACATCATATTCTAAAATAATTTTATATTAAAACTTTTTATTTATTATTTAACCCTTATCAAGGAAGATAATTACATGGAAAGGCGTTTTTTTATATTTTTGAAATTGAATATTTTGAAATAACCATGTGTTAGATGTTAGATTAATAAAATAAAAAAAAATCATATTCACAGATATAATTTTTTTTTTTAAATACGTAAAAAATTCATTATATGTAAAAACATTTTAATGTGAAGAAAACGTTTCAAAGACAAATTAAGTAGCTTGGTGTTGCCATAATAATGACATTTTCTAGTTCCAAAAAATTAAATATCTACATTTAAACGCCAAGCTGCGATTGAATCACTCGAATGCGGTGCGACCGAGATATTCCTCGTATTAGTAGAGAAGCAATTCATTTGGGAAACAGAACGGGCTTAAATTAACATTAAGATACGGTAATTTGGCTCTATCTATTTTTAGACTTCGAAGTCAACATTATTCGCAGCTAACTTTTTTTGCCGAAAAATCTACTATTTCTTAATGTTCGTTTTATTTATCCACGCAATAAACAAAAAAATAACCATACAGTCCAACGAACTTTTCAAGAACTCAGCTTCCATACAACTAGTAGTTGTCATTCCCTAGGGTCGTAAAAACTCGACACCGCCTTCTGAGACACTGTGTTTCAATATCGACCACTTCTGACAGGATTTTCTGAAATAATTATTCAAAGAGCAACCGAAATGTAGGTACATATTACAAAATTAAAATTTTTATTTTATTTATTAGAAACACAAACAAAATATTTTCGTAAAAGCATCAGACTGCCTCCATGGTCGAGGGGTAAGGCTCCCGACTACGAATCCGAAGGTCGCGAGTTCAAATCCCGGCGTGCGCAAGTAAATTTTATTTGATTAATTTGTGATGTTTCACAATTAAATTAAAAATAATATATAGTATATTTGCGCACGTTCCAGAGTGGAAGATACTCTCAATATCGCCCTGGTGAAAGACCACCTTTCAGAATTGAAACGTTGCTTGAAATGGCTTTTAGCCGTGTTTGGTAACCAGATTTAAATAGCCAGGTATTTACCCACCTTCCTCTTCCCCTTCTCCTTCCCTCCCCAATACCTTCAGCCTCATAATATTTCCCAATTGGGAATGCTATAGTCTCACTGGCTCCAGACGATTGTGCGTTATTCATATAAAACAATACTTACACAATCTGTAATAAATGTATTTACGACATGTGTGGTGTACGCAATAAAGTTTATGAATTATTCAGTTACAAATAAAAATGTTTATTTACCTATCTCAACGAAACTACGTGCGTGTAAAAACATGATAGTGTTTGCACGATGGTCAAACAAACGAAGATGTTAAAAATGATGAAGGCAAAATAACGCCACAAAAGAAAGTTCAAAGATTTTGCTTGGATTAAATTTTAATTAATTTTTTTTATTTCATTTATGAACACATAAAAAAATCATAAACATTTGACGAACAACCGCGACAAAAAAACACCAGAAAGCGGAACATACATTTGTTATTTATTGTTAATATAGGCACGTCGCGTGCCGATATTAGATACTGTAAAATTCCCCGAAATCTAATCTAAAAAGAGTTATAATGATTCTTTTTGTTGATTCCTTTTTTTTTCAATTGCGTCTTCGTTATCCGAATGTCCATGTTTCGAGATCATACTTATCTTATTTTGTCTCAATTTCGACAATAAAGTAGCATTTTTTTAATAGCATCCAATAACATTTATATCTACATAATAAATAAGACAAGACACCCAATAAATCATTTTAATCTATTTGAGAATTAACGCATAAAATATATTTGCAAACATTAACGATTAAATGCAAAAGCAGTAAAACACAGCACAAAACTATAACAGAAATTTTTAAGTCAGCGCTAATTTATTGAGGCATTGTTTTAACAAAATTGTTCTACTACAATACGGAATACTATGCAAGTTCAAAAATAGCACCACCCACATACGATGACATGAACTATTCCATAAAAGAGCAGTGTGTAGTTAACACCTTGACAACTCAGCAGAACCCACCGAGTCAGTAACAATGCTGTTTAGTCATCTCCACCGCTGACCCTTGCCGCGACAAATTTGGCAGTTCATGATTGATGAGTTGATATTATGAATAATAACTCACCATCTCACCGACTCAACTACTCATAGACTCATCACTCATCGGTGACAAATGCAGCGGAGGCGGTAAGCGCATTATTTGTCGGGCCTCTGAAGGATTTGGGAATGCATTTGAAAAAAATATATATGACACGATCAATGGACCGTTATTTAATAAATCCCACCATGTGAAATCGCTGAAGGGTGCAGTTATTATTGTGTTGACATAATACATAATAAGTATTGAAAGCTTTCCGGAATATTGTAAATGCACGAGAAAAGGGAGTCTATATTTGATATTTGCAGTGTTCACGAGGACAACAACATAGTACAAAGTTCGAAGGGATAAAATAAATGGAATACTCGTATTTTGTAAGCACACAACATTTCATTACTGGTTTAATATAATGGTTATAATTTTACCGGCGTCAGTTCGTCAACTATTCTTTTCTTTCAAGAATAACGAACCAAGTTGTAGTGAAGTGTCGCATATCTTCACGGGGAAAAAAGCAAAAGGAAACGCAGTGTCTGTCTATATGCAGATAACAATTGAATCTGTAGTAATAATAATAATAAGAGTAAATTTCTATAGCGCAGTTTTGTGAAGGTTCACCTCAAGTGCGCTTTATACTAACTAACCTAACCTAATATAATTGTAAAATAACAAATATACTACATAGTATGTCTGTTATTATAGTATTGTGTAGTACTATACAATTCCATCCTCATCCTAATGGAAATAATTTGAGATCACGAAAGTTATTTGTATTAGGTTGGAAAGGCTGCAATCGGTCTAGATCACATCGCCTTAACAATTGGAAATTTGTTGACTTTACGTATATATATATTTTTTTTATTGGATTGTATTAGTTTGATACATATTTTACAGATTTGTGCAATATGCAATTTTGTGCAATATATATTCTTTCTCGACGTAAGCTTGTACTTAGGAAAATGGTGATTAAAATAAATAAAAAAAACTTTAAACAAATACATGCATAAAAGAAAAAATATAAAAATTTTCAACTAAGGAAAGTTAAGTATACAGAAACAAGAAAAACAATTTTTAAATTTGCAAAAGTATATAAATTATTTGTGATTTGGAGATGTACTTAACTTGTTAGTGAGCTGTGTATCATGGTAAGGAAAGTAAAAGCCGTTCGTTGAGGTCTTCATTTAACAATGGATTCAACAATTAATTTTTCTAATTATAAAGAAAGGCAATCATTCCCAGGTTACGAATAATCTGAGAATGATTTGAAAATTTCCTACTACCATCAGTAAAATCGGAAGATGTTGCTTGTATGTGTAATAATGGAGGACTTGGTCAGCCGAGAAATTGAACCCACGACGCCTGGGTGCGGCGCATTTCTTAATTCAGTCATCGGCCGGTCAGTGCTGATGATGATTGTTTGATCACTTTTCAGGAAAAGCTATGAAAACACTTTTCATAAAAAAAACTATTTGAAACTTGTTCACTTTGCGGAACCAGTAAAATATTTAAGAAATCTGTAAAACTGTTCCTGAATTAGGTCAGGGTGAAAATAGGCGTGATAGCCAACCTTCGATAAGAGAGCAAATCAGTATAATAAGGAGTAATGTAAGGGATGATTTCTAACAAAAAATGTTTTGCATAAGCCACTATTTACTATAAATAGAAATAGTAAAAAATATTATTATTGTTTTATTTTTTAAGCCTTTTTATTTTTTTGTTGTTATATTTATAATAAAAAATATATACACAAATATTTATATTTTTTAAAACTTTTAATATAATATAATTTTTTTATTATTATTATTTAATCATTTTTTTTCAATTATTTTTACATTTTTAATTAATTACTTACCTATTTTCATCACTTATTGTTAATTTTTGTTTATGTTTGTAATTTGTTATTATTTCTTAGTACCTATACTGTGTATCCTGATGAGGGAAGCATCGCTTCCGAAACATGTTGATATTTTTATATTAAATAGTGGTTTATACAAAACATTTTTTATTAATTTTATTAAAAATTACTCCACAAAGTAATTATACATTTACTTTCATAAAAATTCGATATAGATACTTTTGAGAGTAATAAGTTTTGAGTTTTTTCATGTAAAAACGAAACGTCAGCAAGTCACTGGCGTAAAAACATTACTACGGAGATTCAATGTAAGATTACTTTTCTGTGTTTTCCATTTTATTTAAAGAATTTTCCCTAGTTTTGTGGGACAGTGGGGTAAGTTTTGAATAAACCTACACGTTTTGGCGTAGCGCCAACAAATTAATATTTCGCAAATCCCCAGGCGTTCTTACAAAAACCAATGTCACAAGAAATTCAAAAGAATACAAAGTCGCCATTTCGTAACTTGCGTGGGATGTTAGATGTTTATATTTATGGATTTGAGGTACAAAGTATAGTACCCATAGAAGGTCTAACTTAGAACTACAACACCGGTAGTCGGGAAGGAGTGAAGGCAAGAAAACTGTAATGGCACATACTTCTTGCTTCATTCACATTCATATATCATCTCATACTGTTATTGCGATGTTTAACAAAACCCGACTACCTCCGTCTGTTTTTTTGTTATCCATTACTCCATTCCCCATCCATCCGCTCTACGTGTCTAAATCATCGCGTCCCTTTCTTCTAAAAAGATTTTCCTTTAACTTAAAAATAAAAACGAAAAAAAGAGGCCATCTGCAACGTTAAGTGCGTCCAGCTGTAATACTAATTTTGTTTTCCGAATTTCCCCTAAATAGTACAACTGCCAAAATGGTTTATGAAAATTTAAAAAAGTAATAGAAAAATCAACTGTGGAACTAGAAATACCATTTCATGAAATTAGCATTTTTTGACTTAAACATTAAAGCTCTGGATTATCTAGAAGTTAAAAAAAAAACCTAAAAGGTCAATTTTATTTTACATAAACTGTGACGATGTCTGTACCGAAAAACATAATTATTCCAAGGGTGACCTTCTAGATATTTGTATAAAGTCTTCTGTATTTATGAATGAAACTATTTCAGCTGAGGTGTGGGGATGAAATCGATATCGCTGCGTGAATCTAGCGTAGGTGGGGAGATTTAGTCATCAATCACTTTGTAAATGCGTATGACGAGACAAACAAAGAAACTGAAGAAGAAAACAATGTGTACCCACACTATTCAAACAGTAGTTGCGTAGATCGTGATAGGCTGGAGAAATGGGATTTATGTTTCCAGTAAGAAAAATCACACGGACAAATAAATTATTTACAATTGTTGTAAAAAATACAGCAATAATTTTTTATTTCAAATGATTAATAATTTTCTTTTTGTAGATATCATTAATAATTTCAGTGTAATTAATATTGTAACCTTAACCAAAAAAAATAACGCCGAATAAGGAAATCCAGTGAAAAATCATATGGCTTAAATAAAACTATACAGAAAAATCGACAAACGATAATTCTCAAGATATAAGTTTTGTTGTATATAATTACTAGAAATTGTAAATCGTTATTTAAAAATGAACAAAACACCATCTCATCAAAACGCCCTGTATGGTTAGCATCATTGGTCTGACATCACGTGGAGGTTCACGAGTAAATTTCTTCTGTGTGTGTTCATTCTGTGTGATGCTCATGTGACGACACGCACACCCCGCCTCCTTCCGCTCCTGTCGGTTATAAAATGTTTAACCGTCAGAATTAATTTAACCCTGAAAAACGAAATTTAAAAAAACATATAGTTCCTTATGACAGTGGATAGCTGTAGCCAGTCACAAACGAATATTTGATTTGGTGTAATAAATTTTCCTTGATAAAAAAAATATTTTTTTGGAATTTTGATTATGGTAGAACGACATATTATTTTTTTAATACATATTTGTGTACACCACTTTATTTGAGATCGAATCAAACTCTTCACCAACTTAATGTAATAGAAAATAGATACCGGTGACGAATAAATATAGGTATGTTAAAACCATGTGCGACCGTCTTGCGAATAAGGAAAACCCACAAGAACTGATGGCACGATCAAGTGACTGAAGTACTTCAGTGGTGTCATATTAAGCGTAACAATAACTTTGCGAGATGATATTATATGAGACAAGGTATGAATGTGATGGCAGCAAAGAATCTATCTCAAGATAGAGTCATATGTCGATGGTAAGTTTTTATTTTAGGTCGATTCATGATAATATTATTTACTCTATCATCCATCATTTATTAAAAAAAATGATCTCATATTAGAATATTTCAACATCGAAACGTTTAAATCTTTTAAAATGTCAACCTAGACAGAATTGTGCAGCATTAGTGATTATATAATTTCTTATAATTTCAAACCAAAAATCCATAAATAACATTCACACGATACATGTTACTCTATACAGACTAGATCATTTCCCTTCCGCTCCCTCCCATCATCCTAACCCCATAGGCTAACCTTGTAACTTTTCTTTTTTTTATTAAATAATTTAAATACTTATGTGAAAACCTATTATTGATTCATTTTTTTAAATATATTTGCCATATGTAATTATGGCAAATATATTTAGTGGCCCAGCTGTTGCTTGAAAAGGAAGAACTCAGAGGAGATCTAAACTCAGCCCTTGCAAACATCAAGGTCTTGCAGGCCGAAAAAACGATGGCAGACAATCATATTAAGCAGTTGTTGGACAAAATTCAGCAGCTAGAGTCTGATCTGGGACCAGTGATGCGTCGAGTGGCTGATGCCACGGAGGCAAGCCTATCGTTTGCCGACATGGTCAAAAATGGTCCTCAGAATACGCCAAGACCTCCAATCACCCGTACAGGACTTAGTGTTGGGACCCCTAAGCCTGCTATATGCATCTTTCCGAAACTGGCTTCGGCTAAGGATAGCGACGAAACGAAGCAGCTCCTGAAGGACGTCTTACGACCATCTGAGCATGGAATCCGCGTTACGGGTATAAGGAACATCCGTAACAAAGGCATAGTTATCCAAACCGCTACTCGGGAAGACCGGGAAAAAATACTCAAAACCCCATGTCTAGCAAACTCGGCTACTCTAAGTGCCCGACTACCCACTAAACGACATCCACGAGTGATCTTTTTTAATGTTCCTCGGGACCTTACAGATGAGTGTTTTCTCAGGAGTGCCTTAACGGGAATCCAGGAAAACGCAGACTTAGAACCCACAGTGAATACGTGCGTTCAACTAAACATTCGATCCATATCTAAATACTGGGATGTTTTACATGCTAACCTCCAAAATTGTTGGAATAATATAGATATCCTAATGCTATGTGAAACTTCAATAAAAAGGGAACATACTTGTCTTTTCGAAATTCCCGGTTACAATAGCATTAGTTACTGTCGCACATCCAAATCTGGAGGGGGTATAACCTTGTATATTCGGGATACTTTACCTTTCACCCAAAATTTACTTGAAACAAAGTTGTTCGAGAATATTTCCTGTATAATAACATTACCAAATAATTCTATACTCAATGTACTAGCAATATATAGACCACCAAATCTTAGTAAACAATCATTTATCAATGAACTTTCATCAATATTAACAAAATGTTCAAACCCTAATGAAAATATGCTAATATTTGGTGACATAAATATTGATTTGTTAAATTATATAGATCCTGTGATTATTCACTATGAAAATGCTCTTTCAAATAACTATTTTACAAAATGTATAAACGACGTTACAAGGGAAGCTATAGCAAATAGTAAAATGACACGAACATGTTTGGATCATATTTTTGTTAGATATAATAGCAAACACAAAGAAACTGACATACTCTACGCATGTGTTTGTGACTTCATCATTGCAGACCACTTTGCAACAGCTGTGAACATTCCGTACTATAAAACTAATAAACGGCCTACAAATAAAGGGCGGAAAGTCTCAATTTTATCTCAAAAACGAATAGATTTTTCAATTAGAAATTATAACTGGAATGCTTTGCTTCAGACAAATGATTGCAATAATTTATATAGTCAAATAAAAAGCAAGTTTAACGAAGTATATGAAAATAGTAAAATATTTATAGATGTAAAACCCAATGCAAGACCTTGGATTATAAAAGAATGGATGACAGAAGATATTCTATCACACATTAAAAAACGAGATTCTTTATTTAAGCGGTGGAAAAGCTCCCCAACAAATGCAATTTATGAAAAACAATACAAATCTTTTCGTAATTTTGTTACTAAATTAATAATAAAAAGTAAAACAACCTTTTTCAATGATAAATTTAAGAATAATTTTTCAGATATCAAAAAAACATGGGATGAAATAAATAAAATTCTAGGACGTAGGACAAAGAGTAACTGTGACGATGTAATTAGTAGGTTTATGTTAAAAATCAATCTGCGGAAAATGTTACAAACCAATTTGTTAATTATTTTTCAGATAACATAGCCTCAATGGTTCATAAATGTGATTTTAAGGCGTCAAATATTGTCCCGATAGAGTCACCGCAAAGTTTGTATATACCACGAGCATCACTCGCAGACATACTGAGTATAGTCAAACTTCTCAAAAATTCAAAGTCCCCTGGCATAGATAATATCCGAATGTTTGACATAAAAAGACACATAGATATTTTGGGTCCTATATTAACCCATCTGATCAACACAATTTTAACACAAGCTGTGATACCAGATGAACTCAAATGTAGTATTATCAGACCTATTTACAAAAATGGGAAACATACTGATATAGAAAACTATAGACCGATTAGTATATTACCCGCTCTAGAAAAGATTCTTGAAAAATACATATCTTTAAAACTAAGCAAATACTTGGAGTGCTTTTCTTTAATAGATCCTAATCAATTTGGTTTTCAAAAAAAAAAAGTACTGAAATGTTACTTCAGGATTTCTCTAACTATATAAATAATGAACTGAATAATAAAAGACATGTTTTGGTACTGTTTATAGACAATTCAAAGGCATTTGATACTATAGACCCGATGAAATTGTTAAATATTTTGGAGGCAATAGGGGTAAGAGGAAACTTTCTCAAACTATTCAAAAACTTCCTAACCAACCGCCAAATCCAGGTAAAAATATCAGACAAATTTAGTAAAAGAAGAAATGTCAAAACAGGAGTTCCACAAGGGTCAATTTTAGGTCCAACGCTCTATATTATCTTTGTATCACTTATGAACAAAATATTCTCGTTTGTTAAACATTATGTATATGCTGATGATACAGCACTTATAATATCCCATGAAAATTTGGATACTGCAATAAAATTGTTACAGGTAGACTTTATTTCTTTATTAAAATGGTCACATGACTCTGGTCTAATAATCAATGCTAAAAAAACGAAATTGATGCATATAAGATCCCCGCATGCAAGGTACAGAGAGGCACCTGTAATCATATCCCATTCATTTAATTGCATTCACAATAATACCAAACAGCCCTGCGCGTGTACAAGTATCGAATTAGTCAACCAGTACGTGTATCTAGGTGTTACGGTGGATTGTAATATGAAATGGGACGTACAAATTTCCAACCTCTGTAAGCGACTTCGAGCCATTGTAGGAAGACTCCACAAGATAAAATTATACGTGCCTATAAAAACTATGAAACTAATTTATTTGTCTCTAGCAGAATCAACTATAAGGTATGGTATAACTTCTTGGGGACACTCCTGTAAGACCAACATAAAACATTTACAGCTGATTCAAAACGCCATGGTAAAATTGTTAGTAAGTAAAACAGTTTTTAACCAAAGGCGAGACATTGATATCATGTACAAATCAATTAATGTATTACCTGTTCGTGGTATTTTGTGGCATAAAATTCTACTGCAACATATATCTGAAAGTCCGTATAAGGCAGTGGTGGATCATGTACACAATACACGTTTCACACAAAATATAGGAATGATAGTGCCAATATTTCAAAATAAATATGGTCAACGAACCCTTGAATACATTGTACCATTTATATTTAACAAATTGCCGTACGAATTTAAAAACAATTGTCCTATGATGAAATTCTCACTGATGTTAAAGTGTTGGCTTTTGGAAAGTAACCTTGTGTATTGATGGTAACAAATATGACGGTCTCCATGGTTGTATAGCTCCTAGATATCTGGTGTACTTACTGTTACGGTGTTACTATTATATTTAAGTCTATCCTCATTGTAACCAACCTTTACTGCTGTTTTATGTATATATATCTTTTAAATTTTTATTTCTTAATCTATTTAATACTTACAGATGCTTTGATATTTCTGATATTTACGTAATAGTTATATTTTTGTAATATGAATGTTTTTATAATGTTGATATTTTTAAAAGTATTGATGTTTTTATAATATTGATATTTTTATAATATTGATACTTTTATAATATTGGTACTTTTATAATTTTGATATTTTTTATGATATTGACATTTTTATAATATTATTTAAATCGGTGTTATAAGATTGGACTCTAGTATCTCAATAACAAATCTGTAATGCTTTTACCATTATTTTTTCTCTTTAATTTTTTTTTCTCAACTTATGTACAGGACAAGATGCATGCGCCTAAATATAATAATTTTTGCCCTACATTTGTATGATGATTGTAATTTATTGTTGTATTATATTATATTGTTGAAATAAACTCCTGCTGACAAGCTACTTGCAGTGGCTTAGCGGGTATAAGTTCCCACTGTATATAATTAATATTATACAATAAAAAAATTGCGGTAAACTGTTGGTTTTCCAAATAAAATAAAATATAGTTAGTTTCGGATACACTGATGGCTTCTTTGTTATAATTTAATAAGGTTAAAAAAAAAACAAACAAATAAGTATAGCTACACTTGTATATGTATCAACTTAAACAATAGCAAAAAAAATGCAGCAAGTAGATTTTGTGTTTGGAAAAGTGTTCCGCCTACCCTTAACTGCGTAATATGTCGTGCATACATTTTTATTATGTCACGAGTATTGAAGAAAATTACTTTCAAATAGAAGTGATGCTTTTCACGTCACCCACGCGAACATTACAGCGGTGAATGGGAAATCTCAAACCCACGTATTTCGGTAAACAGATATTTTAAACATTTTCTCTTTATTTGGTAGTAAAGAACAAATTTGTGTAGGGGCGCCTCATGCACGCAAATAGTTTATTGTTATGGTTTGAGAAAGAGGGAAGACTCTATTATGTTGGTTTATTTTAAGTAAAGATCTCTGTGCTTTTTAAAATAGACAGCCTTATACCATTAATCTTTTAGTTGAATATACAAATCATTATTTGTAGACAATTTATTTTTGTTATACTGATTTTTTAACTCTTAACTCTGATTGCTTGAAGTAATAAAAACTTCTGAAACTTGTGTCATTTCTATCGTGCCGCATTGGTTGTTGCATATTTTTCAAGTATTCAGATATAAAATATTTATTTATACAAAATTAAGACCATAGAATTCAAATAATTTACTAATTTCGCATTATGCAATGAGGATGTTAGAGATTTTGTGCCGTTTTATAACAATATTATTTACATTTTAAAAAACCGCAATACTTTAAATCCAGATTCAGTAAAAAATGTGTGTCGAACAATCAACGTAAAATAATAATAATTACGGCCATTTATGGTATTTAAAATGTTGCATTTATGTTTGTTATCTCAAAACCTCAAAATAATGATATAAGGCTATTATTTTAACCAACGGATAATGGTAAGTAATACGTTTACTTACGGCCTTGAAATTTCTTTTGATCTGTTATTTTTTTAAAGGAAATAATTTGTGTAATATTTATATACACATGCGGTAATGAGTAATTTGTGATAAAATTTGTTACTCAATTATTGCGGTACATTTTTGGTGATCAAGCGTCCTTGATTATATGACTGTTTTTTGTTGATTTATCAAAACTGATTACTGATGAGTGATTTCTATTATGATTTTGAAATAGAATGATGACCTAAATATCTTAAATTAACCACATAAATATTAATGTATCATATCCACAAAAATAATTAGTACTGTCATACTTTTTTTAATTAATGTACTGAAATTGATTTCTAAGTACAAAAATGTCTTCAAAAGTGAGAAGACCTTTAGACAATAATTAAACTACATAATAAAGCATTTTACGATATTTTGCAAAATTTGTCTTTTTTCATCTTTTCAATATGTTTACTTTCAATAGTTAATCCAATACTTTGAGCCCTAAACCTGAATAGGTATCTGTTTTCTTTAATTTCATAGTACTTATTTTGAATTGATTAATTGTTATTGGGCTTCGTAGAACTCTAAGTGTTTCAAATTTAAAGAAAATCAAAATAATAATGTTATTTATTAACTTCTGCCCGTATTTTCGTTTTTCTTTTTTATTGCGACAGCTGTTTCGGTGTTCAGAGTCATTTTCAAACTGTGGAGATCACACTAAGATGACTTATTTGTATAAATTGTAACCGTTTTTGTTTTTAAGGTCTTTGAAATGATTATTAATATTTTCCATTAAAATCGAGTTGCTTGAAAAATCAATCGTGATAATTGACATTCTTTATTATGTTAGATACTTACCGTTCATATTATTCATATTGTTTACATTGTTATTTTTGATTTACTTTAAATTGTTAAAAAAAACCTGTTTTATTTGGAAAGCATTTAAGGTAATTTATTTTTTGTTTCACCTCAAATCGATATGAGGTAAAATTTCTCTACAACGTCAATATAAAAAAGCAGGTTTTCATAAAAATAAAAGCACCATATTTGAGTAACACTACTTTTTATTTGAATTATTTTATCGTGATGTGTTTTCTCTCATTTTCAGAACCGCATTTTTATACTGGAAAAAGTTGCACATTCGATGCAAACAACGTCATAAAATCATCATAATCAGGTACATACTCGAAAATGCTGTCTTCATTGCTGACATTGGGAACGGCATAAAATTTTTAAGGATTTTTACAGGAACTTTTTTCTTGAAACTCAAATACATCAAGTACTCTGTTTTAAGATATGCAAAGTGGCTATAATTAACGGCAAATAACTTATCCATTGTTGTAAATTGTTGCAGGAGGTGTGGTTGATGGATGATTATAGTTAGTCAAGATGCTGCGGGATACATTCCTCTGTTAAAAGTTGCCAATACATTACACCTAAGTATTGGTCTTAGTTACGATTGAGAGAATAATAAATGTATGCTCAATAAATATTCATATTTAATATTTTGCAAATGAGTGGATTAGAAAGAAGACGGAGTTTACCGATATTACCGTCACAATCTATGAACGTAAGGCTATACGAGCACATAGCGCTGCTTACACACGGCCAGCAAATTTCAAATTTACACAGAATTTACAATATTTCAACATAGAAGTAGTGTTCATGGTTGGTATAAAAAAACAATGGTCGTTCACAAATAAGATTACCCGATTCCTTAAGGTTGGAAAGGCCCTGATTACTGCAAGCAGTCGATATTCAAAATGTAAGGACTGCCAGGTAGTTCTGTTAGTTTAATCATTGAGGAAGATAATATGAACAAATCCTAAATGAAATACGAAACGATTAAGAATTTTTTTTGTAATATTATAATAATAATATTTATTTATTTGAAACACACATTATTTAACAACAAAATGTAAGAAAGCTTTAACCACCCAACTAGGAACAAATCCCGTTTTAGAACCGTAAAATTGTTATCAATGATTATATATTAGAATGAGGTTTATAAGCTTCAATGAGATTGTGGGAGGGAGGGGAAGGGAATGGATCTAGTCTGCATACTAATATGTATTGTGTGAATGTTATTTATTAATTTAAGGTTTGAAAATGTGAGGTGCTGAGTTGAATAATTCCAACTCATAGTATGAAGTGTTAAAAATGTGTGAAGCGGGGGGGGGGGGGGAAAAAATTTTTTGAGTAATAGTTGCATTGAGGGAGGCGTAGTGTATAGTTTTGTCTGGTTCGTCCGATAGGCACTCGTAATTGTATCATTCGAGCATGTATTATATTTTTTATTATGTGAGAAGGGCAGATCGCCAAGTAGTCATTGATTGCTTATAGTAGTCAGTGCATTTCAAGCCCAACAGGAACTTCTAAAAGGAAAACAGTTGAGATCGATGCTATGTCCAAAGCTGGACGCTAAAAGGCTTACAAAGAATAATATTAATTTACTATGTTAGTTATGTGTTATTCGAGTGCTCACCTTCCTCGGAGTTTAGTAGTATATTTTATGTTCGGCGCAGGGAAAAGGGTAGACTGTCTGCTGCATGAGAAGTGGAGGAGCTTTGTCATTTAGAACAATTTGCGAAGGGGTTGCTATCCTTAGCAATGAGAGAAGGAATAAAGAATAATAATTCATCACGCCCAGGTTAACAGAACAACAGAAATAAATACCATTGCAAGCAAAAAGGATAACTCACTCATGATTTATGAATATCCTTAATCATAACAAATATTATATTTCTTAGCAACCGTCTCAACCGCATAATTAATATAATACAATATGAATCACATGTCAGAAATAATACTCCAACAACGACAGTTTTCTTTGCGGTTTTACCACTCCTGATGACGGAAAATTCATCATCGTTTATAAGCAGGTGGAACCTAATTAGTGGTTTTCACCTATAATGTATAAATATAATAAATTTGAGTTAATAATCGATAATGGACAACATCACCACGACAAGTGAAATTATAAAACCAGCCAGAAATAATAAGTATATATTTTTTATTTGCATAATATTTTGACGGCAAAAATAAAGAAGAAAATGATAACACCTACGCAAGTACTTACAGTATAGCATTTCATCCCTTCATTTCAGAATGAAAGAAATTTTCAGAATCGAAGTGTTGAAATACAACCATTAAGTATCGGCTATATTTTGTGTTCAGCAACTAGATCGTATTTGCCAAGTATTTCCCATCCCTCCTCCTGTACTTCTCCTTCCACCTCAGAAAATTTCATAATTGAAGCAATAACAGCGTATGTGAGAAAACAGTACTCAAAGTTTTACAAAGGATTAAAGTGTCTTCTCATAGATAAAACATCTTGAGGTTTATTTACCTGATTTATAGAAAGTTAAATGAAACCCAATTTTATGCTTATGTTTATTTAGTTAATTTTTTATTTTATTAAAAAACCTTATTAAAAGATTATTTAGTATTAATAAGGTTTTTTAATAAAAAAATGTTATAATGGAATTTCACCATGAATTAACAGTTTAAAAATTAGAAAAAAATTATTTTGTTATTTATTGTCAAAGGCATGAAGGATATACGCTGTTCTTGCATCATAGGGTGAGAAAAAAATGCTTCAATCAGAATAGCATAAATTCCTAATGATATAAAAAAATTGTTTGGTGAAACAATATATAAATATGTACTTAAAAGCGATATTAATAGAAAAAAAATTACAAATTGTTATGATATTATTAAAAACTTCTTATATTGCGGTAAGGTTTTCTTCGAAACATAGAAGACAGACCAAATAGACCACTTTTTAATAAAATGGGCATGTGGAGCGAATGAATGAAGAAAGGAATGTAAGAAGAATGTATGACGCGAATGTGGATGGAAGAAGAAGCCGGGGACGCCCGAGGAAGACATGGCACGATCAAGTGAATCAAATACTTGAGTCGGGCCATGTCAGAAGTCGGAATAATAGAAGAGAATGTATGAGACGATGTATGAATGTGAATGAAGCAAGAAGTGTATGTCAAGATCGAGTTGTTTGGCGGACCGTCCTCTCTGCCTACCCCTGCGGGGAAACGGCGTGATGGTTAGTTAGTTAGTTTAATAAAATATGCTCACTTCCGAACTTTCACTGGAACAAGAAACAAAAGCTGTCAAACAGTAATATTGGATTCTTGAAATTTGCACAGATTTTTTGGACATAATTTCTAGGCCTATGAAATTATTTTCTACGCAAAGGCATTACTATCATGAGCTATAGTTTTAACTGACTTTGATTTCTGAGGGAATGATAATAATAATAATAGTATTTTTACTCGGGGATACATGCAGGGGTGGTGCAATGCAATGTAGTCCATACAGGCATGACACCATTAAAGATAAGTATAAGAAAAGGAAATTAATTTACATTATGCGCGCACAATATGAAAAGAAAAGGTTTTACAAAAACATTACAATAAGATATAAAATATAAATAAATATAATGATATTTACGTCGTAGGTTCCTTTTATTGAGGCTTTTGGCGCATCTATTTTTTTTTAATGGGGTGTTTAACCTTCCGATTGTGGCTTTTATTCTAACATTTCTGGAATTCAGTAGCTTGCATCGGGAGTTAGTCGCTTTATGGCTCATTGTAGCATGAAAGCAGTTTACTCTGCCTGATGTGAACATTTCGTTTTGGACTCTTATAGCATTCCACTGTGCTGGGTATAGTTAAAAAATATATAAATACTGCTGCATAAATTAAAAAATATCCATATGTTGAAGAAAGAGCAAGCACCACAGCCCTAAGACAATCGCATGTAAAATCTTTTAATATATTTGAGTTTGTAAAATCTCTTATGGACAAAGAACTTTTAAATACAATGATAATTCCCTAGCTAGTGACATCAGAAAAAGCAAAACAAAAGTTCATCATTGATCACCTCCAATAAACCTATCAGTTTTTAAATTCTTTTATACCTTTAAATTAGTATATGTTTGATTTTCTTTTTATTGTAATCTATTTGTCATCTAAATATCCTAGCTGAACAACCTCCCCTGTAAATTGCCATCTCAACACTGGCGTTTCACACCTAGTGAGATGGTGAATATGTCCGCCGATGACAAATGTTCATATGTATAATAAATAAATAAAAATAAAACTTTCTGTTAATTAAAATCAAGGTATAAGATTTTCGTGTATCCTGTCGCTGAGAACTTCATTGTAACCCCTTCATTATATTACAAGTGTAGATTTTTAAAAAGTGGGCGAGATTGCAATGAAACTATCAGCGGTAGGTACTTCTTAACAACGTAATTTTTGCCGCATTTCGCATCGAGCAGAGTGGCGCAGCGGAAGCGTGCTGGGCCCATAACCCAGAGGTCCGTGGATCGAAACCACGTTCTGCTAATTCTTTTTTTTAAATTTATCATTTTTTTTAAATAGAATATTTATAAACAGCGAACATTTAAAAAACGACCACGTGAAGATAATATATTATTATACAAAAAAATACATTAATGTGATTGTATGAAAAAACAGAAAATCAGTTTGCAACAAATGACGAAAACTATTACACGGGAAGCTCTGGCGTCATAAAATTTGTACGAATCTTTTTGTCTAGAATTTCTAGGACAATTTTCTTTCAGCTCGTTGCGTCATTTCCATCATATGTTATTATAATAGAGCCGTGAAATATTTACTTCAGCTAAAAATAATAATAATAATCGGATGATTTTTATAGCGCCGTTTTTGTGAAAAATCACCTCAAGGGCGCTGTAACACGGCAGGAGCGACTTGATTAGTTTTGGCATTTTTCTTTCCCGCTGGTGTGCTTTTTTCTGGGTATTTCACTAAAATATATTAGCGAATATATGTTCTACCGAAACCGGGTAGTAAAGGGGTAGCGGTACTTAAATTACATAAAAATGGTTAAATATTGTTGCTTTGTGTTTGCGGTAACAGTTTTACCCTCATAACCCTTCAAATGTAAATAATTATGTAGGTAAATAATGAATGCCCTTTAAAACTAACTTTTTTATCTACATAAATTCAAGATAACATGGAAAGAGTTATCTACGTTCATGAAATTACCTACCGAACTTCGTGATAAAATGTATTGCAATAATCGCGATTAGCACAGATGCCAAACAAAGTACATCGACCTTTGACATAAAATGTCGTGATCTTCTTAACCTGCGCAGTGACAACAGCGAAGTTAAGAAAATTCCAGAAAAGTTTCGCGAGGAAAATATATCGTAAACTTTATGCTGAGAATAAATTTATTCCGTCGCAGAGGTCTGCAATGGTGCCATTCTTGCAAGTTGTAAAATACGTCAACGTTTTGCTCAATCGGTAATTTAACAAAAAAAATTACTTTGTGTCCCATTTTACCTTTCCGCGATTACGAGCATTTACTGAGATTTTCAAACTTTTCGGAAAATATTTTATATATTTTGAGATATTTGGCATTGATCCTAACTATATTCCTGCTAGTCTTGACTACTTAGCAGTGACGTTTGCCTAACGTAAGAAAATTTTACCACAAAAACAAAAATGTATTTATTGCGTTCAAGTTTAATTTGACTCCATTTTAACGTAAAGTTTCAAAAATTTTAATAATAACACATTAAACTTTATTTCAATTAATTTTGTATAATATTTAAAAGTGTTTTTATTGGACTCTATATTACGTGTGACAGCTTTTTCGCCTTCCGAAGGCATTATCAAATAGTTTTATAATGCCTTCGGAAGGCGACATAGCTGTGACGGGTAATAATAATTACCTAGGAGAGCTTTCTTATAAATAAATGAGATAATAATATATATTTTTAATCATTGTACATAATATAAACATACGAAATATGAAACAGAAAAAAACAAGGAATATAAAAAAGATAACGGTCGCATCTGAGACACTCTCGGACTATCGGGGAACAGTGTTATATGCAACTGAAGTAATAAAATCTTATTACTTTCAGTCATTTTTATCGATATCATAATTAAATTTAAGAACTGTGACATCTTTAATTAATTCCCATACCTTTTTGGTATATTCCCTGCAGATTCTATATGGTCTGTTCATATTTCATTTCATTTCATATGAATTTGTTATTCAATGGTTTAAATAGTTTTTGATTAATTACTTACCTAAACAATTTTTGTTTATAATTTGTCTATTTTTACATTATTGTGTTTTATGTTTATCATTTGTCTATACTTGACATTATTATTTTTTGGTATTCTGTATATTCTTGATGAGGAAAGCATCGCTTTCAAAACATGTTGATATATTTATTTTAATAAAGTGATGATTACAGAGTAATATTTAATTAATTTATTAATAATGACGCCACAAAGTGAATTCCAGTATTTTGAAGAAATTATAAATAATGCATACTTATTATTTAAATTTATATAAACTTAAAAAAGGAGCTTTTACGCAAATTTATTCAGTTAATCACAACAATCAGTGAAAAAAATTAATAAAATTGCTATTTTTAAAAAATGTTTTAATATTCACAATTTATACCCAAATTTGTAAAACCACACATGGTCCTAACCTACCTTTGGTCATAAAGCAACGCACGTCACTGCTACTTAGTATAAAACTGAAATCTGAAGCAAAGTAATCTCTAGAACTGTGTTTGAGCTTTGGTGTCATTTGTCGCTTTATTCAGCCTGAAATATTAAATACGCCATGGGCTGCCAAGCTTTGAAATAACCATGTAACCGTAAGACATAGGACATGAGGCATATAGCTTATTTCATGTGTGTTCATTTAGTGTTCCACTAGAAAACATATTTCGAAGAAATTATTAATGAAACTCGGGTGACGCCGGGTAGTAGAATAATAACAACCACAACTAATTAGTATAATGATATAAATTCACGCACTGATAGACCGAGATAGCCGACCACCTAAATACCTTCCATATAAAAAGCCTGCAAGGCAAAGCAGTCTTGGAAGACCCCAACTAAGGTACTTAGTTCATCATCGAGATCGTTCGAGGGTTTTTTCTGCTTCTAAAGATAGATTTCTGCTCCGTAAAGCTATAATTAAGATTTAATTTAGGCCTCCTAAAACGTTAGGTATCTACGGTTTTTTCCAATATTTTAAAGTATGAAAGAGTTTGGTCCATAGATAGGTACCTACCTACCTCTAACAATGTTTAAGTGTCCTGTTGTGACATTACTTCCAGTCTTCGAGTTAGACAGCAGAAGTTTAGATGTTTTCTGCGTGAAACTCTGTAACTCCGTAACTCCAGCGCTTCTAGCTTCCAGGTTCCAGGGAGATTTACGTACATGCAATAAAATTATTCACCGGAGAAGGGTAATGCCCCTGTTTGTCCGTTCCTCCGTAGTAGCAAGTCGAAAACATTCTAAATGGAAGCTTTCTCAGAGCCATTTTTATCAAACGGCGATGTTTTTCCGTGTTTTCTGTGCAACGCAGATAACTTAGCTTACCTGTGAACTCTCGATGCATTCACAATAAAAACTTACTCTATTATCATTTTTGCATATAGAAATTAATGTAATGTATTTTTCTTGTAAACAACCAATCATGAAACAAATTTAATCATTTTTTGTTTGCTCGATTAACTTATTTTTAACATATTTACTGTGTGAGTTCTCGTACCGAGGTATTCAAACTGTACTGTATTTTATACCGCAGAAGCACCCCAACTGTCTGGAGCCAGTAGCAATATGGGAACCCCATACAAATAAACTTGGCTAAAGCGACGTAGCCTGTCCAGTTTTGACTGATACTTTGAACACTGATTGTATCCTTCACTCTGAAATGAGATGCAAATATATCTACAATGTGTTTTATAAATTAACCTGTCTAATTAACTGTCAAAAACTTACGAATAAAAAATGTTTTTTCCACATATCGAACCTATTTTTTGTGTGTAATGTTGTTATTTCTGCGTTTTGTTCTCTTAAAAAAAACGCATTTTCTGAGCCATTAAATATTTTACATTTTCACACATATGTATTCCAATTTTTAATTATTTAACGTTATCTAGTTGGGGTTTACATCGAAAATTTCAAAGAATCATATATTTTGGGATGGAAACGACACTGTGATATAAAAATGGATACCATAACCTATATACTCGTACATAAATTTATTACGGCTTGAAAAATATTTATTTACAAAGAAACATGGTATTACCGCTTACCGTTGATTATAAATACGTTCGGTGTGTATTTATTCATTGCAGTATAACTTTACTGCACTTTAAAACAACGTTATTTAAGCGTTACTATGGTTTTGCTGAAATTTATGAACATTTAAATGTGCTGTAAAATTTAAGCGCCGTGCGCTTGGTTCAGCAACTTTGTTCAAAGTCACTAAATAATGAAAGTTTATCTCGTATTAACGCATACGGTTTTCGGAAATTGATACACGAGTGAAGATTGTTTAAGTTTTGCTCGTAAGAGGTTTAAAAACGACTCAATGCTAAAGCTTCTTACTATCGTATTAAAATGGAAGTTGGTACATCGAGTACCGCACAAGAGTTCCAACTGCTCCCAACCGTATGGAGCCAGTGAGACTATGGTATCTCTGACTGAGGTATGTTGTGAAGGTAAAGGTAATGGGGAGGGGAAGGAGATGGGGATAAGGAAGGTGCGCAAGTACCTAGCTATTAAGATCTAATAACCAAACACGGCTAAAGTCATTTCAAGCAACGTATCGATTCTGCATGTTGCCTTCTATATTTTTTACAACAAATAAGCTCAGGAGTCGCTGAATAAAGTCTGTAGTTAACAGTGGCCTGAAGTCTATAAAGGCTGAAAAGCTTTACCTACCCTTGGAAAATCGCACCAAATGAAGAAATTAAACGATAATAGAAAAATAAGACAAATTCCTGATCGAAACGTTTTTACCACACACATCCGACTTGCCCTCCGTTTTTAAGAAAACGTGTGGGAAGGGATCGAACAATGGGTTTGGAAAGGACGGTCAAACGGTCAAGCCTTTCGACGCGGTGGCTTCAATTAGTACTGGGACACCCAGTCGTATATGGGATGTACTGAAAATCATGATAATAAATGTGATGATCATAAAAAGTAAATTTTAATATTCAATAAAAACTACACAGCATTCCTTTGGTCATAGAGCAATCCACATCATTGGTAGTTAGGGTACATTCTGATACTTTCCGCATATTGCATATAAGTGATACTTCACCCAAACCCCCAACTGTGCCATACTCTAAACCTACAAATACTTTTACTTGTTCAGGAGGTCAAGCACGACTGCCTGAAATTATCATAAAGGTTTTCATCAACATTATCAGTGATTGGTTGAATTCCGGTAGCATGCTCGCAATCAGCAATGACGTTTGACAGTTCTGATTGATTAAAAGTTGCATAGATTATCAAGGCTGTCCGCACCCTAAATAAAGTTGTTTAGATATGTTGACAAATCATTGTTTTCACGAATTTAACGCGGTATTCAAAGTTAAATAAACGGAAACTGACCTGAACTCCTGGAAAGGGAATTTCGAAAGTTATTCAGGAGGTCAAAAAACAAAATCGATATGTCGAAAATCATTAATAAAATCAGCTTTGCAACTCGTTGTTTTTTAAACTTCTGATGCACTCCACAGAATTGTAAAGCTAAAAAGTTCCCCGAAGATTATAAAAAATTACATTTTTTTCACAAGTTATCGGGATTTATTTCAAATTTTCTTACTCTGGGACCTTGACAACCTCTATGGGCTGCAGATAATAATGAATCGTGTAAGTTTTTGACAACAAAAAACCTAAATCCTTACATATAGCTAAAAAAGTTCTTAGATTAAATTTACTTGAACAATTAGAAATTAATAAACGAACGAATGATTCTAGTATATCATTAATTAGAGAGGACGGACCGCCAAACAACCCGATCTGACGATATGGGCCCAGAGGGAAATTATCGGCCGTAGAGATAAAAAAAAAACATCTGTACAATCAACTGGGAAAACTGGATGTTGGTTGGTAACCGAATGGTCTAAAAGCCCCCTTTCTCACCCAATTTAATTTCTTTGGATAAAAAAATATTTAATGTTAAATTGTGTGTAGTGAAATTATTTGCAAATTTTTGTACATTTAATTTTTTTTTTTACTTATAGTTTAGGAAATATTCAACGTCATTTTAAAACGGCTGTGGCTCTGAGTGGTAAATAATTAATTAGTATGTAGACAAATGAAACATTTTTGTTATCTTATAAACTTTTTTATTTACATATTCATTGAGAAACTTTGGGACGATAAAAACATATACAATATATTATTTTTGATTGGAATTTGCTTTTAATATGTAAGAATGTACATTATTCTATAAATACAAATAATAAAACATATGAAATAACAATAAATACCTTGTGTGTTTTACGGTAGTAGAGGAGTCGAATCACAGAAGTCTAAAAGGCTCGAAGATCGGTTTTTGTTTATGATATGAATTGTGTACGGAGCGCATCTAACCCAACGAAAAAATTGTGTTGTCAGGGAAATATCACTAAATCATTTAAAAAAGCCGCAAATGAATAGGGTTATTACTTACTTTGTAAAATATTCTCAAAGTATGTGTATTTTTAAAATTACTCTGGGTGAGAAAGGGTTAATAAAGTAAGTAAAATTATATATTCACCGCTTCTCAGTATTTTCAGAATATCAAAACAATGTAATACATTTAATTAAATCAATTAAGAAAACATTATAAGTTAAATACGAGGAAACAGATGACAAATGTGAAAACCTCACAGAATTCAGAATTTTAATTGTTTTCTAACTAAATCGGTTTTACCGATAATAAATCATTATTATTTTTAAAAATTCGTCAAAATTAGACTGGGGTGGGAGTAAATAAAATCATATAAATAAATCATCACAGTGTGGATTAACAACAGTTCGAAAATGGTCTTAAACGCTGAAACAGCTGTCACAATAATAAAAAACTAAAAATACTTGCAGAACTTAATAATAACATTATGAAATTTGATTTACATTAAATTTAAAAAAAAAATCAGTCATTTCGAAAAAAACAGACAGAGTCTTTTGAATGACTTATTTATATATATATATATTATTTATTAGAAATATAAATAAAACATTTACATAAAAGCATTATACATAATGCATATCATACTTTAAACTTTTATACTTTATATTTAAACTTTTATATCTCGTATGTAATTCATTATTACTCGAAAATAAATTTTTAAAAAAATGCAATAAGCTTTACAAACAAAAACAAAGCAAATATTTTTTTATCTTTAAATTTACCATATGGATTCTTTTATATTATTTCATGTATATGTATATTAATATGAATTAAAATTATCAATTTGACTGTCCTAAAACGGGATTTGTTCCTAGTTGGACAGTCAAAGCCTTTTTAAATATTTTTGTGAAATAACATGTGTTTCAAATAAATATTATTATCATTATTATAATATGTCATATACTCGTATATACAATCGGGGTGTAAATATCTCTAATTAATGTGTTCACAACATGTGTGGTGTACGCAATAAAGTTTTTGAATTGTTTAGTTACAAATTACAATGTTTATTTACCCATCACAAAAAGAGGTTCAAAGATTTTACTTGCTTTCAATATAATTTTGTATTTTAATTTTATTTATGAATACATAAAGTCACCAGATATTTAATTTTAGAAATAGTAATATCAAAAGGATAAAAAAATACCTTCCCTATTAACATTGATGTAACAATAGCTTTCAAACAACACATGTTTTTTGGAATAATTTTTTTTCTTTTTCCCATTAAATTCCTTTAGGAGTAGAATCCTTAAAATGTATTAAGTGTTCTGGTGTACGTAGGAAGGCATTTACAACACAATTCTTGTAAATATATCAATGTTCTAGCCTGTAACAGGTGAACCTATTCAAAAGGAATTATTTAATTGAATAAAGGGTCAGTGAGATGGCCCTTCGCACAGCACGAAATCTATGAAAACACTGAGAGGAATGTGAAAATAAGTTCGTTTTTTTTTAAATTTAATTCATGGTGTGATATGGAATTATTTAATTATTGTACTATTGTTATTATTAAAACACAGCATTTAAACAAAGTTCCATGAATTTTTAATTTATTTCTGTGGTTTAGCAAACGTATACGTTTAAAGAAATCATTTTCAATGTTAATTGGTTGTAACTGGTTTGGTGACAGGTGTCGACAATTACGTAAATATTTTTCTTTATTTATTGTAGTGACATTAAATCATTATTTTTAACATTAAACCTTTAACTTATTAAAGCCTTCGCCTCATTGTGATAATGATTATTATTTAATATAGTATCGATAAGTCTGAATGGACTTATGAAACAGTGAAGTCACAAAATAAAAAGATACGGTTGTGACTGAGACTCGAACTCAGAACCTCCATCAATTAAAACATGAAATAGAGAAGATACAGAAACCTGGCAACCGTTCAATTGGCAGAGATGTTAGAGATAGAGTAGAGGTTCTGAGTTAGAGTCTCAGTCGCGACCGTACCTTTTATTTTCTGTATCTTCTCTGTTTCATATTTTTATTGAGAGTTATTGATATTATTTTCAATAATTAAGATTATTTTAAAGATAAATATACATCCGTGTAAACTAGTTTATTTTAGTACGAAAGTAAATTGTACAGAAATGCAGTTTTACAAAAAACAGGCATTAATGAAATTGAAGTGCTGTGTTTTAAATATTAACAGTAATTCATTTTAAAATGAATATTTTGATTAAAAAACCTTTGTAAATATGTTTCACTTGATTTTTTAATCTTTAACCAAAAAAATCATATTAAAATGAAAATCTACCATGAATTGGCGGTCTAAAAATTAGAAGTAATCAATTCAATTGTCCCAGAAAGACATTGGTTTCACGAATTGATATGTTACTCTTCGAAAGTAATTGATGATAACTGACAAGGCAATATTAGGATTGTATTGGAAAGTTTGTCACATTTATCAAAATGTCTTTTGTAAATGTTTGATAAAATATGACTTATTTTCCTCGTTGTGTAATACCAACAAATATGGTGTAAATATTTGGATGGTATAATTTTTATGTTTGATTTCACCGAGAGATATCCTTATGTTAATGGGCCCAGGACCCGTAAGGTATCATCCAATTATCTCTAGACCTCTGAATGGGAGAATCAACAGGGTGTCTACAAGATAAATGTATTACTTTATGATATTATTAAGTATTACGTAATCAAATCATATGGCTTGTCTACTGCCTGAGGCGATTCACTGAAGTAAAACTGAAATTTCTCTTGTTTATTATATACACTTTGTTCAAAACTAACTTCGGTTGTAGTTGTAAGTGCTATTTGTTTGATACAAGTATGTTGTTAGGTTGATGCATTTATCCCACTTTTAATTAAAGTGATTCGAGATAAATTTTAATAACACGTTCAATTGACGCGGTGTAAAGAGGCCGAAACGTAAAACCGTTGGAATTAATGAAGTTTAAATAAGACATTAATTTTAATTTTACGATTGGGAATGTAAAAAAAGTATCGTAAAATGTTAGGTTAAAATTTCAAGATAAGAACTTTCTTTGGATTTTAAGTAGGTACCTACTCTTGTATAATTACTATGAAAAAAATGGATTAGGTACCCACTGATTAAAATCTTTTAGCGATCGTGTTCCGTTCCTCCTACGACAACAGTCTCTTTAACACTCAAGTTCCCCCCTTCCTTTCCTTGAAAAGAACCTTCACAAAGCATCTTCAGAAGATGGTCCATCCTGTCTGGAATTAACATAAAGAAAATTTCCTCTCCCCTTTTGTGACTTGATATTATAATTTAAATGAATTTGTGGTTTTCTTTTAAGCCACTTTATTTTATTTATATTTTTGTATTATCGACCGGTTTCGGTTGAACTCAACCTTCTTCAAGAACGTACACATATAAAGTTTATAAGATAAAATCTGCTACTTGCTAAAGAATTTTTTTTTTTTACATAAATATCGCACAAGAGTCCCAACTGCTCCCAACCATCTGGAGCTAGTGAGACTATGGCATACCCAATTGGAGAATGTTGTGAGGCTGAAGATATTGGGGAGGGAAAGAGGAAGGTGAGGAAATACCTGGCTATTCAGATCTGGTCACCAAACATGGCTAAAAGCCATTTCAAGCAACGTTTCGCCAGGGCGATACTGAGAGTATCTTCCACTCTGGAACGTTCGCAAATATACTATACATTATTTTTAAATTTATTAATTGCGGAACAGCACAAACTAATTGAATAAAATTTACTTGCGCATGCCGGGATTTGAACCCGCGACCTTCGGATTCGTAGTCGAGAGCCTTACCCCTCGACCATGGAGGCCGTCAAATAATGTGATTTTCAGGTTGCATAAAAAAATACATATTTCTTTGATTTATTATTCTTGAATTAGTGCATATCATCGTGTTTTCAAACAATTTACAAAATAAATGTATAATTAATATAACGGATTTCACAAATATACTCGTATACCAATTTTATTGGCAAACATATTTTTAAATTTATAGATAATCAATGACTTAAAAATACACTTGAAAACAAAATGTATTTTTATTTAATTTATTAATAATGACGCCACAATGCGAATACCAATCCTTTGAAGAAATTATTAAAGACAATCAATTACAAACTTAACATTAATGATTATGGCAGACATATTTAAAATATTTTCAACCCCTATAATTTCTTTTGGAATTGTATTATATAGTTTAACGGCCAGGCACGTAAGAGATCTCTGTGTCCTTGATTTTTTCCTTGGTGGCAATCTAATTGCATTTCTCGCTCCATGTCCCATGCGTATTTCAATTTATTACCATATGTAATGATAGTATCTTTGCACTATTTGTGTTAGGAAATAAATCATCACGAAAGCTCGCCAAAACAACATCTAGCACTAAGAACAAGTAATTCCGACTTTTACAATGTTAACATGGGTCCATCAGGCCGCGAGAGGCGCTGGCCATGTGTTATGATCCCGCCTTACAATTACAGCGTCTCTCACGCACTGAATTATAAAGTGCCGGTCAACCTTGCAACTACGAAGCTGGATGCTCATGACGCGAGAAGGTGCAAAGGTAATCTGCTGAGAGCTGAGATGAAAGAAGTGAAGATGTTATGGAACGTTGTACCCTAAAAAACGAAGGGTAAAAGTAAACAAAAAAATATTCATAACATTAAAAAAATCGTTTTTTGTTTAGGTAATAATCGTTTCATGATAATAAAATGATTCTATTTTAACAATTATTTCCGTCTCTTCAGTTGCAGCCTGACCCTGTTCCATTCATGTTATAAAAAATCTTTCTTCCTTAAGATGGTATTTTTGTAGCTTTATCTCAATGTCATAAGTGTATTATCCTCCAACTTGGGATATAATGGGGGATAATATTGACAAGTCTTGAATTTGAGGTATGATTTCGATGAGGATGGCGTAAAGTGAACTGGTCTCACTAGGCCAGTTGGTAGAGCGGTTGTTCCGGTAAGACAGAGGTCCTGGGTTGGATTCCCAGATGCGACTGATGCGTTTTTTTGGTTTCGTATTTCATTTAGGATTTGTTAATATTGCCTTCTTCAATGATTAAATATTACAATGTGGTTTATAAGCATCAATAAGATATTAAAAAATAAAGTGACTATTAACGCATTTTCTTTTTCAAACTAAGCAACCATTGATTGACTTGGAAAGATGTAGATATTTTTATGATAAAATAGTTTTTTAAACACTTTTGGGGACTTTTTGATGAGAGAATGTGATAGTGCTTGTACCCTGTTTCTCGTACTCAGATTGAGGTGTATGTATTGTTTATGTGTGCGGGGATATATGTTTATGTATGTGTATGTGTACTTGTGTGTGTATGTATGTGTATGTGTATATATGCGTATGGATGTGTGTATATGTGTATATATATGTATGTATGCACTTAAGTGCAAATATATATAAAAAAGAAGTTATGTATTTTTTTATAATCTAATCCTTACGCATGTTTTTTTCTCCTTTTTTCTGCTACTTTCCATTAGAATTTTTCCAATTTTCAGCATGTTTATATACTAAATCCACATGTTTACACTATACTTCATACAAAGTAACTATACTCCATTGGTCACCATGAAACAGGCAGCCGCCTAGTATGGTGATTTAATGTCTACTAATAATCTACTCTATGTAAATGTCAATTAAATATCATGTATATTATAAATAAACGAAATAAGTAAAAACAAAACAATTTATTATTACTTAATTTTAAATGATGCCACAGAGTGAATTGCGTTTATTTAAGTAATAAATGAGTTCAGATACCACAGCGTATTCACTTAGTTTAAATAAATGAGTTCAAATACCACAGCGTATTCACATAGTTTAAATAAATGAGTTCAAATACCACAGCGTATTCACTTAGTTTTCTACATATTTATGTTTTGTTAAGTTTTTTTTTCTTTTTGGTTGTACATTTTCATGGCATTTCTGCATTTGATACATTTATTCGGTCAGCCGCCAGAAATGATATGCTCAGTGGTGTAAAATTCATAATACGGGAAGCCGATTTAATTGCTACCTTAGAAGAAATGCAATTCATCGTACCTCTCACTAAGTCGGGAAAACGTTTAACTTCTCGAGGCGAGTTAACCCTTAATTATACGATTTGACGGAAACAAATATCCACACATTTTAAATTAGTCTAAAGTTGATTAAAACAATTATAAACTGAAGGTTTTCATTTAAAAAAATAACACCGGGCAAGTTGTTGAAGGTGTGTATGTTTTAATCCAAACACGGGAGATTAAATTATTACAAGCTGCACAAAATTGTCACTGGTGTGTATATTATTACTGGGTAGTGGTACGTACCTGGCCTAACAAATTGCTATAAAACTATGTGAATTTATAAAAATACGTATTTAAGGCAATTTATACTAATTCCGGGAAGACATTGAAAAACGGGATTGATCACATTCTCATTACGGTAAATATGAAATTGCATCGTTGCGTCGATACGCAGAGTGCCAGAAAACATTTTTTGTATTATTTTCTAATCATAAGCCTAAATTCGTAATCAGAACTTATTTTAAAATAAAATTTGCTGTATAAAAAATAATTAAAAAAAAATGGTAAAAATATATTCCTATGACGGAAATCTGACAGCATTACAAGCTGACATCGTGTTTTCAGAAACAAAAAACATTCAACTTTCCCTTAAGGTAAAAGAAAATTCCGCTAGCTCCGGTGCTGTACATTCAGTGTACATATTTAGAGGAAAATGAAAAGATTATGTTTATTACTCACGTAGAGCATTTTATTGTATATGTGCTGAAAAAGATGAAAAAAACATCAGAAACGCATAAAGCGCATGATACGTCTATTACTGCCGGCAGATCGCTTGCTACTACTGACTACCGAGCATCGTGGCACGGCGATATAAATCCCGCACCCCCTCACTCACTACCTCACCCCTCGGCACGTTACTAACTAACACAGTAATATATATATGTTAACAATTTTTTCCTCTTTTTTCATAAAACATTTTTTTTGTTGCATTAGGTGAATATTTATATATTTTAATTATTTAATGCAATATATAAATGTAAAACTCCGTACTTAGTATATTTACAGAGATATTGAAATAATTGGAGACATGTCAACTCAGTTGACAGCACAGACGAGGAAAGGTAAAAAGTGCTAATATGATGTATTGCCAAGGCATGTTTTACTATTTATTTTCCAAGCTTTTACTATTTATTTTAAGACAAAGTTAATATTACGTATAATATTTTTGCTCCAAGTTAAGCAGATTTTTTTTATAGCGGATATCGCCGGGCATATACTATTAGATGTTAATAAAGTCCGTCTCCTTCATAACAGATAGATTCAAATTTAATAAAGTAAATAATAGTGAGAAAAGTACATTCGGGATTTCATCATCTCACACTAATTATTATTCTGGTATGACTGCTTCTCAAAAATATTTTACAGTGAGATACCTTGTTCACTGCTTGAGGTGTGTTGGCACATACATTATACATGCATGATATATCAAATGGCTGCTTGACACCTGTATATACTGTACTACGATTAGAATTAAACTAAAAAGTGAAAAATCGATAAAGACGAGAATGGCAGAAATTACAAGTTGGTCCATGGCCCTGCGGGTAAAGTTCTTAATTGGAAGTAAGGTGAATCGAGTTCGAATCTCAGAGCGGGTACCTACCCTTTGTGAAGAACTTTGAAAGAAAAAAAAATAATCAAGAGAATCTTTCACAAATAATCTAAACTATAAAGTAGCATTTTTTTTAAATTTGTTCATTACATACGTATAATTTTCTAATGAAAAAAAATATTTAATACTTTACGCTTATATTTTGTAGAAGGTCATTAAGAATTTTATTTTAATTCTTATCGAGAGAAATTCTAGGAAAGGATCAATATATAAATTAATCGAGAATTCACTGATAGCTTCCCCTAAGTACAGACATTTTCACGTAAAGAAAATAAAGAAACAGAGATAGTATATGATAGGACAGATGATCAGAGAGTGGTCGGTAGAGGGGTAGGTAGAGGGGGAGGGTAGGGGTTACATGGGGAGAAAGGGATAACTTTAAAATCGGATTTTTAAGTCGTTAGTTATACAAACACAACACAAGAAACCACGACAAACTAGACATTAAAATCGGATTTTTAAGTCGTTAGTTATACAAACACAACACAAGAAACCACGACAAACTAGACATTAAAATCGGATTTTTAAGTCGTTAGTTATACAAACACAACACAAGAAACCACGAGAAACTAGACATTAGAATCGGATTTTTAAGTCGTTAGTTATACAAACACCACACAAGAAACCACGACAAACTAGACATTAAAATCGGATTTTTAAGTCGTTAGTTATACAAACACAACACAAGAAACCACGACAAACTAGACATTAAAATCGGATTTTTAAGTCGTTAGTTATACAAACAGAACACAAGAAACCACGACAAACTAGACATTAAAATCGGATTTTTAAGTCGTTAGTTATACAAACACAACACAAGAAACCACGATAAACTAGACATACACAAAATATGGATTAAAATCTTTAGAATATAAAGCATACACAGAATACAATAAATTACCCAACGAAATTTAAAAAAAACGCAAGCCAATGTGAAAGGTAGTAAGATGCTTAAACTCTATCATTTGAAAGAATACCCTAACGATTAATGCTGGGATGCATCTCTGTAATAAGTGTAATTATGTAATATACCAGCAATATGTGTCTTTGTAATAAGTGTCTCTGTAATAAGTATAATTATATCGTGCCAGTGATATGTGTCTTAATAAAGTTTTATGAATGTTAATTACGTATTTTAAATTTTAAACGTCGTTAAATATTATTTCCCAAAAACTGTAGTGTAGGTTCTGTATACGACCCCAAAATGAATTTCTTAACTGTTGGGAATACAATGCACGAGAATGTATTGTATTCTTTAAAAAAAAAAAAATATAAGAAAATAACTTTTGATGTAAGTATAACGTCAAGCCACAAAGTGATTGCTTTCTTCGATAACTGTACAATAGTTGTTATAAAAATTCATTGATAATCTCAGCTCGTATAATTGAAGTGAACACGTCGAGTTGGAGCATTACGTATTGCATTATTTTATTACAAAATTAACTAAGTATATTTTTTGTGATGCAATTATTCTCATTAATGAATATAAACATAACAAAAGTATGATAAAACAAAATAAACTAATCTTTATTATAGAATATAATTCTCCTGGATACGTCAAACGCACAAAATTGTGTCTAATAACCAAATATAATGCATTATGCGGCGGTAAGTTAATAAAACGTGATTGATGAAGACATCATACTAATCTGACATTCCGTCTTCCGATAATGCGACGGATCTTGGATTATAGGAATGGAGGCCTGTTTATTACATCTTGGTAACCAGGTGCGATTAGGCGCCTATCTACGCTTTCAAATGATAGCACTTATGACAACCTGGTATTTAGATACAAATAAATCCGTGAATTCGAGATTTCTGATATGAAATAAAGGAACATAGTTAAAAATAGAAAAATACATTAAATAGTAAAGATAATTCGTGGCTCAAATAACAGAAACAACAACATTCAAAAGATTTTAAGACTACCTAGATGTCAGGTAAAAAAAACCTTGCAAAAACTAATCTTTCAATTTTGATTAATACTCGTATTTGAATTTAACCTTGGTGACGTAGAAGTTCCTTTCAATCTGTATAATGGGAATTTATAGTGCACAATAATAATTTAAAACAAACTAATGTAAACCACAATCAAATCGCCTTAATTTACAACAAAATAATGTATCTTGTAATCGATGTGTTTTAAATCGTCCATTGTTGAATTTTCATTGCAGGAAACTGTTCTTACGTATGAATTAAGAACTTAATTTTAGATAAATAATATCACTTAAATAATATTATTGAACATTTAGCATGACTCGAGTGACCTAATTCGAATAAATTCTACCTAAAATAAACAAAAATTTTTTATAAACTTATTTTAATCCCTTTTTGGCAGATAATATTATAGAAAAAAAGGAACAAAAAAATCTCACAAAGGCAAAGCCTGTGTGTGGGCATAATAATATTTTTCTCATATTTCTATCATTTAAAGATTAAGCGAAAGTTTTAAAATAAAATTAAACATAAAATCTTAATTTTAAAAGAATAAATGACACTGAAATGTTATTTCTGTGTATGAAAGGGTAGGATTGACAAAAAAGTTAAAGTGCAAAACGATTAAAAATGCATAAAGTTATGTTATTACTGCTGAATACTAATGATGTACCGGTGAATTTATTATTACGGAAATCGTTAACGAGTCGGCGTCCACAGGCTCAAACCTGTCAGTTGATATTCTCGAGATATATTCATATTTACGTCACAGTAGACGTCTCAATCAAGTTGAACCAGAATAGAAGAGATAAGGATCTATCTGTAATTGACTTTAAACCGTATTAATTGTTATCAGAAGGCTCAGATCTTCGGGACGGGAAGGTGCGAAGATGGACAAACGTGACCGAACTGCAGATGCAGTTTGCGAGATGCAGGCCGTGCTATCATTAATGCACCTTGCAATGATGTGCAGTTTCTGGAGTGGCGCTTCACTCGAGTGTGCAGGTACAAAGCTCAGTGTTGTCGAGTGGATACACTACAATGCACTCGTATGCAGTCTGAATTGAATATTATAATACGCTATTTTTTGTGTCTGGTTGTATTATTGTGGGTACATTTATAATCTTGTTCATCGATGTTCAACCTTTTTGTGTTCCTGGACTAAATTGAGCTTAGAGAAATTGTCTAAGTAGCATTTTGAATTGTACATACATTCAGAATTGAATAGTATAATACAGTAGCTTTAAAAAAAATAAGGTTCAGTTTTATTGTCGCTGTAATATTAATGTTCTCGGTTAACTTCCAAGAACATACATTCAGCCTTTAGCATATATCTAATAAAATAAATGGATTTGTATAAGAACATACTTCTAATGCAATTTTGTTATTTGCTTGCCACAAAAAGTGATGAAGTAGGGATCATTTTTGTCAAGGTCATATAAAAGCTTAATAAAGAGATCATCGCAGTTTTATAAGTTTTTAGAACTTTGTATTATTTTCAAATTAAATCGCAGGTAATGTATTTTTGCCGATTGAAAAGGAAGCAAAAAGTCACGTAATATAAATATTTTCAGTTTTTAAGCTTTACGATTTTGCCGAGTTGGACACGCCTGATTTAAATAGACATTCAAATCATTTCGCATTACAGAAATTAATTGATAGAATCGGTAGGTACGATTTAAATACACCTGATAGATATCGCGTCCTTCACAACAGCAAAAATAAAAGATAATTTTCGCACTTCAAAAATGATATAAATACCTTCGGCTTTGCACAATCAATCTATCGGTCTAGTGCGAAAAAATAGACAGTCGATTTGATTGTATGAGTATACCATTTAAATTATAAGACTTGTAAAATAATTAGTTTAGATGTCCACAAAATACACAAAATTAAGCTCAAAAGATGATTTGAATTTTTTGTATTTTTTCCTGATGTCTGTTGTGAAGTCATTATTAAATAAACTATTCAAATCGAGCGATTTATAGTAAGTATATTAGCTTATCTTGTTCTGGGAGATACTTTCCATTGATATTTACGTTTCCTCATTTTGTGAATACTAACTAACTACTCGTTTACTAATGGTTGCCTAATCTAAATTGGTCTCTAATGTATGTACTACTTAACTTAATTACCAGTTTATTAATATATAAGTTTTATCGGTTTTTTGTGGAAGAACGAAATTAATTAGGTACCTCCAGTGATTATTTTTAATTGATGTTTTTACCCAGTGAATCCTATTAGCATTAGTATTTCCTCCATTTAGTATTTATTATTACCATGTATTTGTTATATGTAATCGAAGTGTTTTAAACGTAACATAAAGAGAAGTGGATATAAAATACATTCTTACGATTGATAAAACGCTGATTTAGGGTAATTTTCGAAATTCTTCTTTTCGATTTGTAAACTTAATATCATTTACTTTTATTTTATCATAGAAAAATTAAAGAAATCAATAAACAAAATAATTTGGAGTGCAGTCCAGAACAACTCTGGAACGGAACCAAACACGTACTAATGATGTAAGTTTTGACTTCATGAAGTACAGCGACTTTTCTTATCACGTCTTCCGTTAATCTTCCCATGTAAATACATGGGAAGATTGACGACTACGTAAAAACACAGGACTACGTAACTGAAATCAGTTACGTAGTCCTCGCAGTATATGACTATGATTTTAGAATTTTAATACTTAGTACAGATTCGCTATGTGATGAAGAAACCAAGGTATTTTGAGAATTCGCCTATACATTCACATTTAAAAAAGCTTTTATCTTCCGTGTCAATGCTGGAATATCTACAGAAAAGTTGAGTGTTAAAAAGAATTGTAAATGAAAAGCTCCTATTTCTCTCAATCAGAACATAATCAATAATGTTTGAATCGTGAATTTTAATATGCACGTGGAAAATCCAAATGAGCAACAAATAACAGATCGTAAAGTACTTCTCTCGGCTTGCTGCCTAGTTAAAATCACATTACCATACAAATCGTTAGCAGCCTCCCATAAGCAGGAGGCAATGGTGTAAGTACACACAATCACCATCAATATCATATTTCGCCAAGTTAAGACATCTCGCAAAGTGATAGGGTTTGGAGATAATTCCTATGTGTGAATTGTAATTTAAGTTACTCGCAAGATGGTATTTAGTATTGGTGCTAGTTTTAATTAGGATTCTGTGAATCTCAGTCACCTCTAAATGCTAATTATTAGAGATGACTGAGATGTACGATATTAAATATTTACCATCCGCAATACTTGATCCTTATTTTGAAAAAGGTTATGTAGGTAGGTACGATTAAATTTTGTTTGAACGTGTAAAGTTTATATTGGAATTATTTGCCATAGATTCAGTGTGAAAGAGTAAGAAGAAAGGCTAATAATGTCAAATTTAAAAAATATATATGTGTATTAGAGGTCATGGAAAGATATTATGAAGCCAATTTTAAGTAGAGTGTGAAAAAAATATTCATTTTTGTATTAGATTAGAGTTAGCCCACTCCCTGATGGTTCGGTAAGGAACGAACATTTCACTTGTTACTGAAGACACTGCACAGAAAAGTCATGTTTGCTAAAGTAAGCTAACGAAGTTCATTGTGGGACTTTTCTGCGCAGTGTCTCCAGTAGCGAGTGAAAAGTTCGTTCCTCACCGGACCGCCTTAGGTTACAAACAAATATTTCCAGATGTTTTATTCTCAATCACGATGTGTACAATTCTGAGAAGTATAACGTGAATTTAAACAAGGTGGGATTTATTTTTAGCATTGCATATGGGTCGATTTTTTTACACAAAATAGTTTATCATAGACCCTCCGTACCCACAGCGGTATTTTATAACGCAATTTCACATGACGATTCTTATCAGTTGCCACCGAGAGTTCACTGTCAAAAAGATGATGAATTCTAAAACGAAGAACATATAAAAAAAATAGAAGCTAAGGTAAAAATGCTTACGGTATAGTTGACACAAAATGCATGAAATTTTCCATACACTTAAGTGTTGAATTTCAGGTAAATTTATTTACATTATCCTCAAAGGATGCGACAGAACCAAGTGTTTTTTTTTTGCCAATTTAATCACCACCTACTCACCTGTATATCTATGTAGGTACCCGGTTGCAAATTATGACGGTAAAGATTCATATCATTATGCAATCATATTTTCGGTTGCTTTTAACCCGATCCGAGAGATTTAATCAGCGAATTTTAATGCCGTTTACCGGCGTACTAAAATACCAAGCTTTGAGGTGAATTGCGAACATTCCGTGGTACGGATCACGCTAACCTGATAGATGTGGTTGTACCACATATGAAATTTGACGGCGTGGCCTATACGTGCTGTCGCAAATTTGACCATATTATGTGTAGGTAGTACAAATTGACAGAATTTTGAAATTGAATATATTTTCACTTGGTCACATCATGGGTCATCCAAGAACATTCAACTCAAAATGGAAGAAAGATTGATGGAAGTTATAGCATAGAAATATGATCCAGAAACACGCAATCAGGGGAGACACCACATTCAAGGCTTCAAAACTTCTATGACTTGTTTACTCAAGCCAGGGCTTTGAAATTTGTGGTACTAGTTTAAATGATTTTTGTCAACCTTTACGAAAATAAACTTCGAAGAATATCATTTAATATGTGCAACTTCATGGACTCTACCAAAACCTTATTCAGGCATTTACTTGAATGTTCACTTAAATGTATATTTTTGACCTATTTTTATCGTTGCTTCATTAACGTAAGTGCTGTTATTTTTTTTGTAGCTCTTGTTTATCTTATTTCGTGTGGTGTAATTGAATAATGGTCCGTTAATATTTAAAAAAAAAAATACTGGTACGAGTGTACTTCCATCGATGTTCCGCGGTGCAGTTTTCATAGAGGAGGTCACCAGAAGAAGGAGAACTTAAATAATGTCATATGCAGTGATTGATTTCAGACATACCGCCATCGTAACCGTCCCCACTTCATCATAATTATGCAAGCATTGATGATTTACTAAAGACCGTATAATATTTGCAGCAAGCGGTGTACTGCGTCCTTTTTACAGCTCAGTGATAGGGAAAGTTGTCAGGGTATAAATCAACGTTCTGGGGTCTAAGCTGCCGAAATTTAAAATTTAAAGAGGACTGGCAGCAGTTACAAAATGGGATAAAATAACAAGTTTTACGATCCAAAATGAGCTAAACATCGAACCACAGCTACTCTTCATAGAAAAATCGCAAATGAGGTAGCTTGGGCATTTAAGAGTGCCAGAAGATGAAATTTCGCCGAAAATTCTAAGTGATATTCCAAAGGGAAGACGTCCAGTGGGCCGCGCCAGACACAGTTGGGAGAAACAACTTCAGAAGCTGTGCGAGGAAAGGTTGGGTCTGCTATGGGTGGTGGCCACTGAAGTAGCGCAGGACAGGGACGTCTTGTCAATCCCGACCCGAATAGAATAGGGGGAACAAAATGTATGCACGTGTTATGATTTACTAAAGGTTCAAAATTTTAAGATTTATTGTTTTGTTTTGACGAACTATTAGATACATGTTTCATATATTTATATACTCTGGAATCTTGACATACCCCGACCCTGTAAGTATTTGGTTCACTTGATTGTGTCATATTTTCTTCACTGGAGTCCCGTTTTATTCTCCATGTAGTATTTCGCGTTGAAAAGGTTAAGCGGCGAGGCGTCACTACAAGTGTACGGACAATGTTCAGTGTTCAGTATGTTCACGGTAATCGATACGAGTGTAAAATACCCTGAATTATAGCCCAGTATGGCTGTAATAACCGATTAAAACGTCCCGAATACAATATTCACTATTAATTCGTATTTTAATATGGGCACGTTGGGATGGAACGGCCATCTTCCGTATTTTATCACCTTTCAATTTATCGAAATTCTTCCCCTGGATAGTAATTTCTCCGATGCGTAAATTTTATTCGCGGTATTTTCAATGTTTCCAAAATACGTTTCAATAACCCGACTCAATAAGATAAATCAAAGAATCTGTTTTAAACATTTTTTAAATTTTGGCTGACCGTTAATGTCTTCTTGCATGTTGTCCATTAGTGGAAGGGTTTATGAAATGGTTTAAAATGCGATTTCGTCTTTCACTTTCGCAATAATGTTTGAATATGTATACGAAATGATTTTTCTCCCAAATGGTAGAGGTTCTTTTATTAATAAATTTAGGTAGTTTTATCCAAACGATAAAAACATTTTTTGGTGGTTTCTTATTTCCCCTTAGATATGGTTTTGCGTAAATAAAAACTCCGGCCATAGGACCACTGTGATATCTCCCATCTTTCCATTTATTCCTTTGACAGTCTGTAGTTCATGAGGGTTGTCATTGGGTGTTGGAGATATCTTCAGATTCCACAATATGGTATTTAACTCCCCAGGAATCTGAACATCCTTCAAAGGTGGGTGGAGAACATTGGTACCATTGATGAACAAGTGTTATTTATTGCTCTTCAGGACATGCCTATACTTATTAGTGTTTTCCTCTTCCAACAACTGCATGTGTCTTCTAGTGTGGCAGTGTTAAGTTAATAATCACACATACTAATTTCTTCAGTGAACTTCTTCCCCCATTAAGGCGATGCAATGGGAAGTAATGCAAAATCGTGTGTTTTCGGTGTGAAAACTTGATGACCTAGATATGTGATAGATGATTTAATTAAGTACTGCAAGTAGAGCTCACCTTGGCCTTTCGTATAACCGTCCAATTTTATCTTGTGTCTTAAAAAAAAAGTATCAGACATAAAAAAAATGTTTAAAGCGCAAAATCTCCTACTCACGAACCCTTTTTCCGATATTGTCGTAATATTAATTGTGGCAAATTAAGTTTTTTAGAATACGACGGTAAAACATTTCAATATTTATGCTTGAGCTTAACAAATGAAAATAAAACACGCGTTTTGGTGACGTTTTTTGTGTAAATCAAAACATGCGGCCGATGTTAAGCGGGAATTTCGACCTTGTCACCACCGGCATAAAAAGCTCGTGATTTCGATGGAATTTTAGCAAGTGGATGGCCTTAAAGGTGTTTTAAGAATCTGGAGTTATTATTTTTAAATAGAACACGATGAGAAAAAAACATTTTTCACTTACAAATTTTTCTAAAAAGTTCATTAAAACGGTGCAACCAGGTTGTAACAATTTTTTATTGTTTTCGCATTAACTTTATAAATTGCCACATTAAATTAAAAACGTGGGTAAGTTAAAATAATGTTTCGCTTAAAAATAATGAGGCAATTTTACATGGGAATTGTAAACAAGTTAGACAAAACGCTAAATAAACAAAACCAACAGCAATTTATTCCCGAAATTGTAGATTCCAAGAATTCTTTCAAAATTGATTAGCATGATTACTTATTTCTCCGAATAGATGATACGATTTTGATCGATATTTTGAGACAAGTACATAATTATTTAATTCTGTATTATTATTCAATAAAAATAAAGCTATCTAATCCGTTGCCGTGTTCTTGGACAAACATAATTTCTTAGTAAACGAATATATTAACTATAATGCTCTCTGTTGTACGAGATTTTAAATCGTGCCAATTTATGCAAGTACCCAGCATTTTTAAAATATATTATGACATCCGGTCTGTGTGGTCTGTTTCGGCATAATTTATATGATTAAATTAAGTGATCGTTTTAGATCAAAGTAGACGAAGCTCAAATTGTTGCGCATTTATTATAATCTTAAGATACTTTTATAGTGAATTGACTATTTTTCTACACCCGCTTGTATAGCATATTGTGTGTATTTTTATAATCTGTTAACATTTTGATTATGTCAGTATATTTACATATTATTATGAGTAAGCCGATTGTCGGCATGATATTCTGAATAATGTTAATAAAACGTAAGCAGATGAACCAAAAGGTAATTTATAAGAAACACTTTTGCAGTAGCTATATAAATTAGAAGAAAACATCGGAGACGCCCCGGGAAGACATGGCACAAGTGAACCAAATACCAAATCGGGTCTAGTCAAAAGTTGGAGTAATGTATTAACATGTATTTTTCATGTGAATGAAAATTGGATGCTAAAATACCTATGCACCACAGAGGAATTGTTTGTGGATTCCATTATCTTTACTTAAATGGTGAACCTAATGGTAAGTTAATAAAAATAATTTTGTATTTTCATAAGAAGCAATCACTTTGTGGTGTCATATATAATAATCACTTATTACATATATTTGACCTGACGAACCTTGATCTAAGCGAAACCGGTTGGTGTAAAATACGATAAATCCACTTTTTATAAAAAAAAATGTTCGTTATTTTAAAAATAATTTAGTGTTTAAATTTCATTTGTGATAATATTTTTTTTAATGTTAAAAATAATATTGTTTATACATTTCTTTCTAAGAACATTCGATAACTAAATGTTTTGTCATCATTAATAACCTGGTATGTTTTTGAAGTCTTGCACTTAGTTCGGTTCGGTTCTTTCATTAGCCCCTTGTAACACTGCAAATTACAAAATATTGTGCGCGAAGGTATTTTGAAATGCCTGCATTCAAATTTAAAATTATCTCTGCAATACATTTGCCAACAAAACGGTTCATTGACACTAATTTGTTTACAAAGCCCTTACAAATCTTCTTAGTTTCGGTTTAATTAAGCCCTCTGTAATTCCCTTAGCCCTTTGTCACTGCAGTCCCCAAAATGAGATACGTGACACCACAAAGGACTCTCCACGAGGTAGATTTGCCCGGGGCCATCGGAAATGTAATTGCTCAAGTAATTGCAAGCCGAGAAGAAAAAAACACTTTGCATAAAGTGAATGTACCGAAGAACCCCAGAAAACTTTCTCACCTGAAATAATAATAATTGTCAATGGTCAATGGCCACCAAACCTGACATGAATACCAGTGGCGTGCAGTCCATGAAGACTGAAAGCTGTAGCTACCTCATAAAACTGAACAAAATATATTTTTTCTTTTACCAAAACCGACTAATGTCATTTTTTTCTTCTTTTTTTGTCTTTCATATCCCGATATGAAAAGATCGAAGATGAAAAACATAACGTATCACAACAAATTACGAAATAAATAATTTTTTTGCTTGGATGCTGTTATGTCACTGTTGAACGTTTAAAAAAATTGTTAATTACTTTATGGCTTATAATCTCTATGTACTTATAATTTTTGATAGCTCTTTATATTATGTTCTAAAATCCATGTAAAATCCCAGATGGTCGTATAATCAAATAAATAAAATGTTTTTCGAATTTAAAGAAAACAAAATTTAAAATGTTAGCATTTAAATAAAAAAAAAAATAATAAGTTGTTCTTCGAATTAAACACAATAATCATTAATAAGCTTCAATTTTTTTTACATATGAAGGCGTTTATTTATATATTCGTCAATAAAAACAAGAAGAAAAAAAGATGAAGATGATATTAACAGTTCTTAGAAATCGAAGTACGATATCGATAAAAATGACGGAACAGATTGGGGTAGTTGTAGCTCAGTGGATTAGAGCGCAAGGTCCCAGATAGACCATGAGGTTCTGGGTTCTATTACCAGTTCCTGTCGTTATATTTTTCTTGTCTCTGTCTTTTCGGTTTAATGTTTCATTTTGAGAGTTGTTAATATTATCTTCAATGGTTAAAAATAATTATATAATAATACTTACTAATAAGTTGGACACAACAATCAAAGGACGATGATAGTAAAAGTGCTATTTTCATATATTCAAAGCATAATTGTATTCAAATTCGAATTTGCAAAACTACAAACAGTTTACCTTTGACCATGACACGCCATTGGTCTATAGCCACCGAACTTTGTATAAATACGTACACAAATAGCATACCTGCCCCCCATAAATTAAAAACATCACAAGTAAAATGGATCAAACGCGCAGCAAGGTTTTCCCATGTCGGCAATATTTGCAAACACCTAACGTAATGAAATTCTTTTTTTTCCTAAGCTCCTACCTGCAAGGTTGGGATTTAGGGTGTTTACTAAGGTTTAGCATTCAGCCAAGGGATTTTGTTTACTCGACCGTTAAGGGAGTAGGAATTCCGAGTAAGAATTATAATAAATCTGCATTCTTAGAAAGGGGTTGGATTGGTTTATGAATGAAGCATTATTTAACTTCTCCGGTTTCATGTTGAAGAATAAAGCTGTCCCGGAAGAAGACTTGATAGACTATTTAATTCAAGATGAAAACAAAACTTTTGAACTTTTTGTTTTCATTGCAAGGGGTCATTAGAGAACATGAAAATGTTCAATAAATTATAATGTTATTAATTATTTCTTTCACAGTTAACGGAATTGTAATTATTATAAACCTACTCCATTTTCAACTTCACGACGTTTTTGCTATTGGTGTGCGTTGCACTTCTGTCGTATTCTTGAGTTACAGTTTTGGATAGTCTTGATATGTCTATCATCAGGGTAGATCGTCACACATCTGCCTTGATGATGAACGGTGGAAGACTGTTCGAAACGTTCGATCAAAAAGGAAGAGGAAGCTTAACACGGCTAAATACCTCAAAAGTCAAAAGTCATAAAAACTTGTTGAATTCCACAGTTATTTTAACACCTTGCCAAATTTGCGGAATTTGGGAATTTTTAATCTCTTAGTATTATTTTAAGAATGGCCGTAGTAGAAACCGAACAGGTAGAAAATAAAAACAGGGACATAATAAAATAAGCTGTAAACTAAATGGTTTAACAATAAAGCTAGGTGTGAGTAGTCTTAACTTTATCTACCTGCACAAACATTGCATTTATGTACACTTATTAAGTAATAAACGTAAAGAATGACTTTTTACTGAGTAGCGCCGCAAAAAAGCAACAAAATAAGACGCATCTTGTACCTGGGCATAAAGCCCAAAGAACTCAATAGCCGTAACTGCGACCATTCTTTTCGTCCTCAAATGCTTTTGTCTTCTTTGGCCAAGGTGAAAAAATACCACTTGTGACTAAAGTCCCGTGAAGTGGCTAGGTACCTTCAATAACTATGTTGAATTTCTATTGCAGAGGTGCACAAATGGTGACCTGCGGGACAAATGTGGTCTTACAGCTTTTTGCTGATGGATCGTTGGTACTTCTCATAAATATGTAATGTTATTGAGTAAATACGTTATCGTTTTAGGTGTATAAATGTTTCATGCAAAGTGCTCCCATAATCCAATAAAATAGTGAAGAAATATAAACATAATTTATAAAAAGTTATACATGCCACAAAGATTCGTTTAGGTGTCTTGGCTGTTTTTGAATCTCTAGTTTCTAATATAAATGCTTCAAAATAATTATCTATTTTTACATTAACATCCAATTATTCTCACTATCTCGCCAATTATTGTTATTTTTGTCAATGTTTATAATTTGTTTATTCTTTTTCATTATTTTTCAGTATACATTGTATCCCGTCGAAGGAGCCATTGATTTCGAAACATGTACAGATTTATTTATTAAAATAGTGGTTTAAATAAAATAATATTAAATTAGTAAATGAAATAAAAATTTTAAAATTTTTTTGATAGAAGGCAGTGACTTTGTGGTTACACATATTTAATGAAAATATAACAATAACTTTGTTTATATAATTAATCTCGTGGTTATAAACAAAGTAATTGTTTTATTGTCATTGAATTAAAAAATACTTTGTATTCACCGCTTTATTAATATACATATATCAACATGTTTCGAAAGCGACGCTTTCTGCATCAGGAATGACAGGAACATATAGAATATTAAATACTAGTAATGTCAAGTATAGACAAATGATAAACATAGAACACAATAATGTAAGAATAAGCAAATTATAAACCACAACAAAAATTGATTCCAGTAGGTAAGTAATTAATCAAAAATGTTAATAAAAAAACATTATAAAACATTGAATAATAAATTTACATAAGAATTCAAAAAATAAATTATTTTTTTTATTAATATTAATATATTATATGGAGATAGCTATTTTTAAAAAGCACTCCATTAATAATTATATTTAATTCACTATTAACGCTTTTTCTGATTCCTAAAATTTTAAATTTGTCTAATTGTAATTTTTAATTATTAAAAAAAAAAATCAAAACAATCGAGAATCAGGTGCCGTTAGTGAAACTATCCCCTTTTATTTTACACAACAACAATTTTGTTTTCAACATATCCCAATTTTAGAGATTTATTTGTTCCTCTATATAACCCTATAATAATAATAATAAGAGTTAATTTCTATAGCGCAGTTTTGTGAAGGTTCACCTCAAGTGCGCTTTACACTAACTAACCTAACCTAATATAATTGTAAAATAACAGATATACTACATAGTATATCTGTTATTATAATATATACACAATATGCAAATTAATACTATAACATACAATATTCATGAGCAGGTATTATAAAATAACAATTTAGAAACTAAGGGTGTAAATAATCAAACATATAGTAGGTACAAATAACAAGAGAAAATTATATGACATTATATACATGGTTTTTCACTAAATACTAATGGAATTAAATAGCAAGGAGAGAAAACCGCAACTAAATAAGCTATGGAGGATTAAAAGAAAAAGAAAAAAGAAAAAAGAAAAAGAAAATAAAAAAGAAAAAAAAAAAAAAAAAGAAAAAGAAAGAAAGAAAAAAATGTCCTGAAATTATGTGACTTTTGACTTTTGAAATAATGGCATACAGAGCTCCGGGCCAAAAGGCCCCTTTCTCTTTCATCATGATTTTAAATAGTGGTTGTAGGAAAATAGATTTTATTTAAGTTGAGTTTTATTTTTATTTTGCAAGGGAACATGGCTGCAAGGAAGGGGGGATTTAAACTTTACGAAGGATTTGTTTGGGTTTTTTATGGATGGTATTTATGTTTACATCGTACTGGGCGAGGCAGTTGATGAACGCGTTTTCATGGGTGGGAATTCCCGCATAAAATGATTCCGCGAGACTTAAGATATGATCTTTTAGTAGGGGAATTTCAGAGTCCCGGTGTAATTGTGAAACCCTCATCCATTTAGGAGCTCCCAGGGCTATGCGAATGGCTTTATTTTGGAATGTCTTATAGTCTTTACATTTGGGACTCTGAAGCGTGGGCCCAGATTGGGCTAGCGTAAGTTAGTTTGGGCCTTATTGTTGATTTGTAGATTAAGAGTTTATTTCTTGGAGATAGTTTTTTATTTCTTTTGCACATCATGGGGTAAAGAGCTGCGAGAGTTTTATTGGCCGAGTTGAGAGTTTCTACGTACTTCTATTCTTCTATGTTATTCTTCTATATTCTATTATGTTTCTACGTACATGAATTTATATTTTATGTCGGATAGGATTTTTTGAATAATTTTGTTTTCAATACCCGTTTGAATTCTGCTAAATTCTGAATGTTAGCAATATTTGGGGGAAGCTTATTCCAGATGACCGGGCCCGATATACAAAAAGCGCGATCATAGTACACGGGTTTATTTGACCGAGAGGGTTCAACTAATCGGTTAGCAGCATTCAAATCTGCGGACCTCAAAGAAAGCTGTCTATCACCTGGGTTTTGTCGGACACAGAGTTCAGATATATAGGCTGGTGCCTTTCCGTGGAGTGCTTTGAAGATTGTTAAGCAAATTTTGAATTCTATTCTTTCAGGGCATCGATGCCAATGAAGGCGATCCCTTAGAAGTGGAGTTATGTGACAATATTTAGGCTCACTATATATAATTCTCGCCGCAGCATTGAAGACAGACTGGATTCTATTGAGTTGTTTCTGGGGGAGACCAGCATATGCACTATTACAGTAGTCCATACGTGAGACAACAAAAGAATTTATTAGTGTTTTAGCTGCATCAGAGGGAAGGCATCTACTGATTGATTTTATCTGTCTAAGATGGAAAAAGCCAGAACTTACCGCCTTTGAGATTTGCGACTCAAGAGATAGACAACTGTCGATAGTGAAACCAAGAAATTTAATTTCTTTAGAAGGAATGATATCAGTGCCCTGAATTTGATTCGGACTGAAATCATAAGGCCCTGCCTTCCGGGAGAAGATATCCAAATGAACTCTGTTTTGGTAGGGTTAAGTTTAAGTTTATTAACAGACATCCAACTTGATACTGTGTCAATAAAGTCAACAACCTCATTTTTTAAGATGTGTTTTTCATTCGGAGAACAAAACTTGAAAATTATGCGATCATCCGCATAGCCCTGTGATTCAAAGCCAGCCGAGTGAATGAGGCGTTCAAGACGATTTGTATACAAAATATGTATACAAAATTAACGATTTGTTTACAAAATATTTGTATACCTATATGCTTTAAAAAAAATTACTAATAGTATTCTAAGTAAGTGTCATTAATGAACAAGCCCTACGAGCTTCCGCTTCGTAAATAAATTAAAAACATCCCTCCGTAAAATAATATTTTATATTTTCCCTTGTCCCGTCCTCAGAAATGAGTCTATTTTGACAGATATTTGGCTTAAAGAAGTGCATTAAGTACGAATTATTATAACTACGAAAACAAGTGCACAATAAAAGGTGGTGGCAATAAAAACCCGAAAAATAGCAAACATCTCATACCCAGTTACACAAATCAAATTTAATTGTCGAGAAAATGCATCACGCTTCATGTCCTTAGTCACTCCTAGCTTCTAGGAGTGCGGTTGTGGTGCCAGACGATATTGCACCCCCTCAATAAATCAAAATATGTCAAACTGGGAAAATGGACTCTGAAGTTTTACATCTTCACTATGTATGGTATATACACGGAGACTTAACTGTGGAACGCCAATGCGCAATATGACGAATCCATATAAAAATAAATAAAATCCTGTCACCGATATCAGAATTCGACGCCATTACCTACGTAGGCCAGTGCAATTAGTGATCTGCGATCGTAATTATTCTGGTAGTAACTTTTTTTTAAATATGTTTAAAAACTGATCCCTTGTTGTAAAATCTAAGTTTTCCACCTTGGCATCTCTGTGCATGCGCCACCATCTTGAAAAAACCAGACGAAATCGCGGTAAAATCCAGTATTTCCCAATATTTCGTTTCCACAGGCCACGAACCGCCACTGTTCAATAGTAAAGTGTATACTTCAATAATATTAATGATGTAGAGGCGAGATTTTGTTGTCCTTGTTTGGGCAATGATACAAATGTGAATAATACATACAACTCATATTTATTTAATCCAACCCATTTCCAGACACTCTTTTTGATGAACAGCGCAGATTTTACGATATCTCTATTGAGCCGTTGACATTTTTATAGCCATATTGAAGTTAGCAGACAATGGTCATGGCGGTTTCGATACACAGAACTCTATGTACTTTGTGCCTTGGTACAGAAAAATGTTTCCGCTTGGCTTTGATGGCACTCTTTTCCCGCCGACGAGCTTTATTCCATTATTATAATATAATACATTCGGCTTAACCCGAGTGGGGAGACAGTTATGTTCCGCCTGGGACCATGTCATATATCCGATTGCTAGTGAGCACAGTCTACTCTCTTCAAATTTAGTCAAGTGCTCATTGAAACAACGAAAAAGATAATAATTTCTCAAAAACAAGTGCAATGTAGTAACGATGTACTGAAAACAGTGGCGGTTTTCTCTAAGGTGCGTTTATGAAGCGAAATCCCATAAAAAAGATAAGATAGGAAATAAACTTGTATCAAAAATTTACCGCACTTTAAACAGCGCACTTCCTTACTAAAAGATTCACCCGTCCGTATTAATCTGCCCGAGAGCGAGTCTGAGATGAGTACTATACGTGCGATATGAATTCAGCACGCATGAAACTGACTGATCTAAGAAATAGTTCATACAAAAACTAAATTGTGGCGCTCCAGCGGCAAACCGTGAAAGCGTGCAAACTTTGGGAATATGTTAACTTCCCGATTATGGGATTTGTTATTACCAAATTTGTACGAAATGGTATTGTACAAGAATCAACGGTTTTTTTTTGTGATTGCCGGGTTATAAGTTGTTAATAAAATAAGTTAATTACCTAAAATATTACTGTGATTTTTGTATTTACAACAATTTTATATAACATATGATATTATATTCATTAGCCACACACGATACGAATCGTCAAATTGTGTCTTGTTTCTAGGTCGCTAATCTCTGGTGCAGTGATATGGTGAAATTCCTTTAGATTCATGGAAAAAAACATTATATTTATGGAAAATACCAAGAGAGGATTTATAGACGAGGTGATGAGATATGCCAAGAACCGCCATTGGATGAAAACGATGTGAAGCTCAAACATTTAGAAATACTACCAGAGAATGCTTCCTCTGAATATAACTAGTACTGTGAGGGCAGTTTTACTGTTTTGTTATGACTGTCGTTAACACAGTTGCAACACAACACACCACCAGAAGAACAGTGACGAAACAATCAAATAAGAAGAATAATTGATCCACACAGAAGTCACGAGGGGAAAGTGAGCGTTTAAGTTTATCTTTGAGGATGCTATGAAGGGGGTATTTTCATGTCGAAGTTTAAAACTCATCTCATTGGAAAGTCATATCCATGAATGGTACTGTTGCAAACCCAATTTACATAGCGAAGCTAATCGGTTAGTACCTACCTAAAGTAATTTACAGAAATATTTGATACTTTGCGATATTGTAAATAACTATAAATATTTGTAAAAGTATATCAATTTTTGTTGTTGTAGGTAAATTGTTTATCCTGAAGAGGGGAGCTTTGCTCCTGAAACATTAACACATTGAATACAGTGGTTTTAAACAAAGTATTATAGCTTTAGTAAATAAATTTTATCATTAATTTCAGATAAACCTCTTTAAAATCCAGTCTGAAATTCGAACAAAAAAACATTAATATTTAAAATAAGTACCAACTCTTCTATTGCCATTAACCCACGTTCAGTTTAGCAAAATTACAAATCCATGAACTGGGGGATGTAATCTGTTGTAATAAAGTTAATGATAAGATAGTTATACAAATCGTCCAAATATTATTATTTTCATTATTATTCCCACCTGCAGTGTGTTATTCGTGTCATGGTAATATTGGGTTCACACATTGCAAAAAAAATGTTATTATAAAGTAGATAAATAAGGCTGTGTTTGTACCGTAAGCCTTGTTGCTTTGTTTGTGCTGTTCATTAAGAAGCCTTCACCTGAATTTCGGTATGCAGTAAACAAAGCCTATTTCACTGTATTGACGTGCGATTTCTACGAGGTACCTAGTACCAGAATATAATATGGTGTTGAAGCGCATTAACCTATGAAAACAACGCACAATCAGTCATTTAAGAAATCTTTCGCCATTAAACAGCAAACAATAGGCATGAGACTCTGAGTACCTAAAGTAATGAACGTAAATAGGACAGCATCAGGTAAAAGTATTATTGTAAAGTGTCGTTCATTAAGGAAAGTTGAAGAGGCCCATTGGCCAAAACTCGGTGTGTTAAACGGATACATTATTGAGATGAATCTCTGCCGACATTGAGCTTTGTCTTACTCTCAAGGCGTCACAAAAGCTTTCCCGTCGCAGCATCCAATGGTGTTCCGAACCTACGTTTACCGTGGGTTTATTGTCTGGCAAAACCAATAAAGACGTTTCCTAGATCTGTGTTTTTTGTTACAATAGCACGTTTAACCTCAGGTAGGTAAACGCCAAGGTCTTGTAAAGGCAGACTAACACAGGTACGAAATTATAAAGTTAACATTGACTGTATAGCTCTTACGAGTACCTATCGCTATGTTCTTTACTTTATCCTTTACTGGATTTTCGATATACCTTTTGTGTAGTCATGTATTTTCCTTTAAATTACACTTAATATACTTCAGTTTTTAACTTGTTATTCAATATATTTATTATGTCTTTGTTTTAATTTCACCACCTTAACACTCTTCTAATTTGCCACCAAAATTTATGTATTTATTTTTTATTGTAATATAATTATTATAAGTTACATTTTTAAAAAGTATTTCTTAAAATATTTAATTTAAGGGCGTTCTTGGTAATGAAAACTTTATCCGAAAAGAGTAGTTATTGTGTGTGATAAGGGAGCCATGATTCTTGCTTTGACAACTAAATAATATCATTTGATTATTTTTTTTTCTATATCTTGGGCATTAACTACGTAATAATTTCTACATATTTTGTTTGAAGAGTTTTATCCACTATGTGCATTATTCTTAAAACTTAAAGTTTTAAGAATGATAGTGAATGACACGAATGTGTCGAAACCGTTAGCAAATAAATACATTTAAGTAACAAATGTACACAGGGAGCATTGAACGTATATTAATAGGGATATGATAGTAATTTTTTATGGCTTGTTAAATACAATGGCTTTGCATTTCAGTTGTTTTAAAATTAGTTTCTATATGTACTGACGACTTTAAAATATGAAATGAAAAAATAATTAATTATTTAAGAACTTCACTAAAAAAAAACTCGATAATTAAATGGAATAAGAAATATTCACTACAGCCTGAATTCTTTTCGCTTATTTGTAAAACTATCCAAAAGCTGAAGAATGATATTCAATTTATTTTTTTTACATATGCAAGTAACTATATAAGCAGTATATTCCAGCCCCATATCACAAGAAATCGTATGTAAAAGTAATTATTTACATACATAAACCTCGTCAAGCGGACGGTTTACATTATGGTAAATAATACCAAGTATACTAACGTCATATAGTAATATATGTACCTTTATTACAAAATACCATAAATATCGGCGTTTAATCGATAAAAAACGGAGAGAAAAATATTGTTGCGGTTGGCGGGTGGGACGGTGTGCAGCGGGCTTTATAGAACTTGACGCCCGATGGTGTGCAGTGCATGCTTATTTGTAATAATACTTAAAGGAGAAAAAACTGACCACCTTGTTTTAAAGGTTGCCAAACTTTGTATCCATAGAAAATAATATCGTTACCTTTCAAAAACTACAATTAATGATTATAAAATCAGTAGATCTACGTCATCAGTTTCTACTTGACCTTTCCCGGGTTTTAAGCATTTTATTTTTATTTTTTAAATTCAATGTTATTAAAATTATATTTTATCGTTTAAAAAAAAAAGGATATTTCACGATCGAAGTAACGTAGTTAGTTGAAAATAGTTCATCCTGAAAATAAAAAAAAGTTTAGCAAAAGCTCTTAAAATTTTATCACACCAGAGCTCATTCGAGAAATTGAGCGAGCTTCAGATTTGTTTCTTTACTAGTTTTTTATATGGAAATATTTATTACTTTCAATTCAATTTTTAACATCATTATGACTAGGCCCGTATTGAAGTTAACCATTTAATAAAAATAACATATTAATAAGTAACACAAAATGTTTATAATTTTTCAAATATTAAAAGAACGTCATTGTCACATTGTTGTTTCAAACAGAGGCCCGAAGGTAAAACAAATTATTGCAATGTAGTCAACCTGTAGGGTGACTCTGTGTTAATATTGGATCTTATATACGTTATGCTATTAATTTAAGAAGGACAATGGTGAAAAACAAAATAATGGTAATCTTCGAATAACGCAAACATAAAAAAATAAATAAACAAGGAATTAGATAAATTAATTTGTTCTAGAAGATTATTAAATGTAAGTGGAGCCTGATACAAAAAGTAGCCAATAGCTTTGTATGACTTCCCACAAGTTCAGACAAGAGCTAATTCTAGTAGTGGGAATTTGCTGTGTTCTTTCTGCGATATCTACAAAGCGTTTGCGTGATACATAGCTGATATAAAACAGACATTGCAGTAAAACACAATTGTTATCATAAAGGTTGAGGTATTTGATTCAACCTTTGCCAAAACTCACGATTTGAACGAAATGTTTTAGTTCTACTTATTTTAGTTCGTAAATGTAAATGATATTTTTGTAAGTTACAACTAATAGGACACATTTTATTAAATCTTTAAAATCATGAAATCATTCTAAATAAAATGTTGCATAAAATTTTTAAATATATTCAAAGTGTTTTTGCAACATCGGATAACGGTTGTAGGTATACTTCATTGTTTATAAAAAACCTCTACTTTTCCCCATAGTATTTACAAGAAAGCTATGTGCATAGTGCATTTTTTTGTTCTTTTTACATTCAAAATTTTAAAATTTTTGGTAAAGTAATAGGAAAATTACTTAGCTTATTAGTACAAAAATATATATATACGTATAAATAGATTTAAAATTTAAAGTCGTACAGTCAAATTAATCCTTTAATTACATTATACTGAAAAAAAGTCATAAAAAATTAAAGCATCACTTTGTTATTATGTCATAACCCATAACCATGGTACGTTTCTTCCAATGAGTAACTTCCTCTTACTGAAAACTACTTTTTTTCTGTTTCCCATTCATAGAAACTATTAAAAATATTTTCAAATTATATACCCTTTTGTAAGTGAATATATAATATGTTATATTAAAATAAAAAACAATTAAAATGAAGTCCAGTAAAAGTGATTTTTGTTGGTAGCAATCACAATGGGTCAAAAACCAAGGAAATATCAATTATTTTCAGAAATTACCTACCTAAATTTAAAAATATATAAAAGAACTTGAAGAAGCTTTGTTCCGTCACATATTTCAAGCAATGAATTATTGCAACCTGTTGTGTAAGATGATTGGGCAATCCTGTGCTTCCAGGTAAGTCACCGCATTGTTCTGCTTTCATTTCATGGTTGGTGGTATGCCGAGTCCATCCCCGATAGCACAGCACCCAGCCGAAGGGTGGTTAAATTATAACCCATGAGAAAAAAGGTCACAAACCGCATTAAAATGTCACGTGATAGAGAAAAGAGATTTTAAGAACGGTTAACTAACTGGTTGGTTTTGAATCTTTGTAGCTGGGATTTGTCTCGTTTCCAGGAGAAGGTATTAAATGCGTGAAAAATTTTACAGCACTACTTAAAAATAATTGCGATTGATTGAACTGACAGAAAAAAAAACGATTAAAGTTTTTGTAATACTCAATAGAGCAAGATGTTCTAAGGGGTAAATAAAAGGCTTTAATAGTGCTGTAAGTATGCAGTAATAAATAAATACTTATTTAATTTTTTTTAAACATGTTGGTTCGCATATCATAAACCTAATTACCTATGATTTCTATGATTAATTTGTCATGCTTTTTATGTAGGTTCCTTGTAATTTTGTTTAATTCATTTATTTGACGAGTAAGTATTTATCAGGTCTGGAATTACTTATAAAATCTCTTAAAGAAAGAGATTTTATAAGTAACCCGGAATTTGAGAAGTGCCACGATTGCAGATTTTAAGAAATAGAATTTTTTTCGGATTTCAATAATTAGGTAGGTACTTGTATATGTTTTAAGAATACGATAAGAAATTTGGAGCATTTGTTTAGTTTAACCCATTAAGTTTAGTTTACACCGGTTTTCAGAATCCCGAGTAAAAAACTCAAAATTATCTATTCTTAATTATGAATTCGTATGTGATGAAATAAAAAAAATTATCAATTTGTTAAGCTTCGGCCTTCATACGAACAATCCAAATTCACTGAGGTTAATTGAACAACAGTAAATACAAAGAGATTCACAATACAACACAATATCTGTAACACATAAATATAATAACACTATACAAACACGTGAACACGAGAGCATTTTTTTTTGCTGCGTGCAGTCGAGTCATCTTTGCAGGCATCGCGAGACTAGCGAGATAATAACAGATTCATAATCATTAATTCATTAATTTTATCGGTAATTAAGCCAAAATAGAAAAAAACAATCGATTTACATATTGTTCCACTCACACAAGAGACTAACAATTAATGTTATTATTTTATATACATATAGATTTTTTTTTTATTTAGTACGAAATATACGTCGACAACAGTTTAAAAATGCTTTGATTTTTTTATTTTTTTATATGAATACCGCACAAGAGTCCCAACTGCTCCCAACCACTGAGACTATAGCATTCCCAATTGAGGAATGTTGTGAGGATGAAGAAGATTGGGGTAGGGGAAGGATAAGGGGAAGAGGGAGGTGGGAAAATACCCAGCTATTCAGATCTGGTCACCAAACACGGCTTAAAGCCATTTCAAGCAACGTTTCAATTCTGAATGGTGGTCTTTCACCAGGGCGATACTGAGAGTATCTTCTGGAACGTGCGCAAATGTACCATATATTATTTTTAAATTAATTAATTGTGAAACAGCACGAAATAATTAAATAAAATTTACTTGCGCACGCCGGGATTTGAACCCGCGACCTTCGGATTCGTAGTCGAGAGCCTTAACCCTCGGTTATGGAGGCCGTCAAATTGTCCAACTAAACAATTTCCCGTTTTAGAAACCCGAGGTTCAGGGTAACCTTTTTCAGATTCTTGCGTTCAGGCTCTAGGAATGTATTTATACAGGTACAACCCTTAAGAAGGTTCAGGCTGAACCGAATACGGTTGGTTTATGTATTCAATAAAGTGGTGAAAAAACAAAAATAATTTCATTCAAATTTGAAAAAAAAAATTATTATGTACAAAAAATTCTTTTCACGAAACCATGTTTTCAGCATGCGTCTTTTAAAAATTTATTCCCCATTTTGTATTAAATTGGGTAACATTGTAATTTTTTGAGACCTAGTGCTCTAAGGTTCTTTGACCTATTTATTTAGTTATCTGGGAATCAGAAGTCAATCGTTTTCAGTCAGCCTTGTGTTATGAGAATGTACCACTATTTTGTTATATTCAGATTGAGATGTATGCTCACTAACAATTTTGAATACACAACCACAATATAGCACGAACAGGTAATAAATTTACATAATTGTATAGGAAAGATTTATATCTTTGTTTAAGAACAATTTGAATACGGAAAATTGGAAATTTTAAAAATTATGATTTGTTATTGTTGAACAATAGTATAGTTAATTCATATCTCACAAGGGATTCCGCCAATGATGAATATAATCTTCTTAGTATATCTAGTGGAACAAAATTTGTCTTTTATAAAGTCTGCTCACTATAGTTTTAAGCCGTGCGCAAAGTTTTTGTTAATTAATATCCCATTACAAGTTGAACAATCAATTACTCTTAAATAGTATTTTTAAAACAACGTCATAAAAGTTGCCGGAAATATCCTACCCAAACCTTAAAGTTTTTTTTTTATTTTTTTTTATTGTATAATATTAATTATATACAGTGGGAACTTATACCCGCTAAGCCACTGCAAGTAGCTTGTCAGCAGGAGTTTATTTCAACAATATAATATAATACAACAATAAATTACAATCATCATACAAATGTAGGGCAAAAATTATTATATTTAGGCGCATGCATCTTGTCCTGTACATAAGTTGAGAAAAAAAAAAATTAAGGAGAAAAAATAATGGTAAAAGCATTACAGATTTGTTATTGAGATACTAGAGTCGAATCTTATAACACCGATTTAAGTAATATTATAAAAATGTCAATATCATAAAAAATATAAAAATATAAATTGAAATATAAAAGTCGCTGGAACAATCTTATTCAAAATCTAGTTCGCCTCGGCACAGGATCTCTGAGGACTATGAAAAAAATTATTTTATATGTATATATACTCGTATGCATTTCTTATGTTTATAACTTACCTGAAAATGTTAAAATTATATAGAAATTAACTACAAAAAAATAATTTAAAAAATTACAATGTGGACAACAATCAACAACCGATCAACCCTCCTTATCCGCCTCAGAACAGACATCGTCTAGTGAGACGGGTAAAGTACATGTAAATGTTTAAAATTGTATGCCAATAAACGCCCGGGTTGCCTGTAATGAAAATGAAAAAGAACCTTCTTTCTTTATGGTGAGCTACACTGTTTTAATCGCGTAATATTGATAAACTTATTACTCTTAATAGTAAAGAAAACATATTAATTAAAAAAAAAAATTATAATATGACCTTCTTTCCGCGATGTTCCGCCTTCCATCCACGCTAATTAATAACCTTTCCCTCGCATAATTCCCCAATTACAAATAAAATAAAACTTAATACCAAAAAACATTCAAAACTAAATTAAATTTGAATATTTTGGTTGGCTTTATACATTCATGAATATTGAATACGTATTTTTATAAAGTTTAATACATAATAAACTTCACTGACAAATTTGTAGATTCCTATCTAAGAAAACATAACAATTTCAATGAAAGTAAGTGATTCGTATCTATCATACAAAGTATAATCGAAATGTAAGTAAATGCCTGCATATTTTATTCTGTTAATTTATCTGATTTTGACAATTAATTGTATTTGATATTTTCCTCAAAAGCATTTCAAGTTGAAATTTTCCAGTGCCCTTTGTCATGTAAATGAGGAGTTACAACGTTAATAACTTACAGTTTAACTTGATAAATGTTTCTGTTTTAAATTAAACAGCGGGATATCTTTATCATTGACACATCATCTGATAATCATAGCTACAGAATATTTGTAATACAATGTGTATAATGTAAAATCGACGATTAGGCAATAGGTACTTCCATAAAACAAATTTCCAAAATAAATGAACCGAGAAACTATTTGCATATACATATTGTCTGTATTTGGGAACAATTTTATTACATTTACGTTGAGTAACACTTAACGGAATATTCATAATCAAACATTTTTATAACATGATTATGAATATTCCGTTATATTATACGGCATTATTGGTTGGGGAGGATCTTATAAAAATAATTGAAATTCAATAAAATCATCACAAAGGTAATACTAAAAAAAATAACACGAAAGTAAAAATAAAAAACCTCATTTTAATATTTAATCATTGTAGAAAATAATATTAACATAACCTAAATGAAACATGATAACGAAAAAAACGATATAAAATAAAAAGATTTCAGTCGATATTATGGGATTAAAAATGGAGAATAATATTGACAAATCTTGAATTTGAGATATGATATCGATGAAGATGCCATAAACTGAACTGGTCTTATTAGCTAAGTTGGTTAAGCGGTTGCCCCGGATAGGTAGAGGTTCTGGGTTCGAGTCCCAGATGCGACTGAAATCTTTTAATTTTCTGTCGTTTTTTTCCGTTTTCATGTTTCATTTAGGTTATGTTAATATTATTTTCTTCAATGATTAAATTAAATAAGACTTCCCTTTCGAAAGAAGTCGAAATCAAAAATCTCATCACTGTACAAAGCGGTGAAGATATTCTGAGAAATACCGACCAATATATAAGATGAGAAGCGTAATTTTAAATTTTTGTTATTACTATTTTTTAAATGTAGATTATAACTTTAATTTCAAATGCTTTTTGTTCATATTATGTTATATCGTGTTTATATTGGAGCACGTAATCATTATACATATTCTTTACTATTTTAAGTAAAAAAAATAAAATATTAAATTAATTCGAATTCGTTTTTAATATATAAATATCTACATGTTTCAGAAACGAAGCTCCCCTCATCAGGATAAACAATATACTAAAAAAATAATGAAGTATAGACAAATAATAAACAAATAAAACAAAAACAGTGGTATAAAAATAGTAATACTTATTAATTTATTAATTATGACGACAAAAAGTGATTAGGCATCTTTTTAGAAAATATATTATTAATTAAATATTATAATATTCCAACAAAGTAATTTTTATTAATTTATTAAATATAATATTGTTTTACTATATTCCTGTTGATAGGCTACTTGTAGTAGCTTAACGAGTAGGTACACATTTTATTTAATGTGTGAAAATATATTCCAAAAAATAGTTCATTTCATGATAATAATAGCAGATGCATGTTATTATCATAGTTTAGTTTACACCCGTCATCCACCATCGACTTTTACCAGAGAATGCTATTCGACCCATCGGAATACACCACATTGATTTATTTCTAACCAAAATCACATTGTATTTTCTTTTCCCCAGTGAGATCCATATTTTTACTCTATAACAATATTACACACTAATTGGTTTAAACAAACTATTAAAAATATATTAAATAATTTATGCATATATATATATATATAATTTATTGGAGTAATTCCTGGTCAAAAGTGTTCATTGATTTGTTTTTAAAATTTTCCACTGTATTAAAATTGTTGACTTTAATTGTTTTATAAAAGCCCTCTGGATATTTGAGTGGGAGGAATCGAAAGCTCTCACAGATCTCAATCTCGAGAATTTATTTGACTCGAGTCCGTACGAAGCTGTAACACTATATATCATACTAATCCCAATAAGCTCTTTGAAGCATGAAGACTATTGATAAGTACCTACATTGATTTGAAAGAAATATTAAAAGAATCTATTTATTTTGTCATACGAGTATATCAAAACCGACAATTAGTTGAACAATGAAAAACAATCAATATTCAATAGTGTGTTTCAATTAACATGTTTAATTAATGTAATAATATGATACTGAATCTAACCTTGAATCTACATTATTAACATAGGTACTGTTCATATTAGGTATATGTAGGGATGTATGAAGTATAATCCTTAAAATATATAGTTTTTTTTCATTTTATATCTATATTTGAGTTGAAAATATAGGTGCATACACGAAGAAAGTATCCACTTATCTACTACCATAGACATAATAAATACGTCAAATTATTTTTAATTTTTTTGAAATTCAGTTCATCCATTAACATTTCACTAATATATCAAATCGTTTTATAATATTATCAATAACATATCACAAAAATCAGATTATCATATGATTAGGTACATCAATTAAATCAAAGCCACATCCTCGTGTTCAACAAAATGTTTATTGCCATTTTGAAATCAGTGTATTTTAAGAGAAAAATGCCTACCTTAGAAGAAAAGTAGTTCCGTTAGGAGTGTAGCTGCCCAAATTTATGATCATTGTTTTTTTTTTTATTATACGATATACATCAAGAATGAAACGGGAACATTTGTGAAAAAATACATAATGGTCATAGTAAGAACGGTCAAATTGGAGTGACATAGATAAAAAAATACTTATAATAATCATATAATGACCTAAAACAAAAAAATCATCAAATGTGTTGTCGCAGTATAATAACTTGTGATAATAATAAATTACATTAAAAAGTGTGTTCGTGCACACTAGGTGTAAAAACATATTACCTTGCTCGACGTTGGCTGGTCATGTGGTCACTGAATGATCATATGGCCTGTGAATAATCTCTGTCCAACGTGTGATGGACTCTATGGACTAATGCACGCTCATTTTATTCAGCAACTAGCCACTATTCAAATTGGCGACCATTCATCAATTCAGTTTATTAATTCAACGAGTCGGCTAGACAAACACTTGTGATAATTTAGCTCAGACCGGCCGCACTTTCAGTACCTTTACGATGATTATTTGCAAAAAAATTAACAGGTTTTGTTTAATATTTGGAATTCTTATCAAGAGTCAAGTCTTTATCGAAAGTTTTTTCAACAGTTATCACACTTTTTTTTATTTTATGTGAAAAAAACATGAATTATTTGAAATAATGAATATTTACTGTAGGAGATTATAAAACGTACTTTATTTTGTGAATGAGATGAACATATTTATGATTTAAAAATGATTCGAAGAAAATAAAGATTAAATGAATGTTTGAATGATGTGAAGGCAAATTCTTTTCGTTCATGACCTCTCAGAAAGTCTTTAACTGTGTCAAGTAAGGTTGTTTGGTATTAACTCTGACATGCATAACGATGTATGACAACCTGAGACGATTGATCTTTGGCGACAAGTCAATGATTAATGACTGTATTCCGTCAGAATATCATGACACTCAATGGAGCAGTCATCTTTGAAGATTAATTTGTAAGTAAGAAAAAATCTCTGGCATTACTCAGTCGCATGCATTTAAATAAAAACTACTCGGCGTATTAAATCTATGTATACTTTGTTCTTGAAAATTAATGAAGAGTTCTTCAATTAATTACTAACACGGAGGATTTTAATATTTGAATTCTGTGCTTATTTTGGCATGTGAATGGTGCTGAATTAACGTACGTATTAAGAATGATTTATTATTCAAGGCACATGCACCACATGCTAATGGAAAATGCAGAAGAAAAATATTGAATGAATTGAAATACTTGAAATTATTTGACTAAATTATTCTACGAAAACTCAGGTTATTAATACACCGATTTGCATATTATGAACATTTAATAAAAATAACATTGTTCTAAATTATTGCAAATAAACGACCAAATTTCAAAATTTTAATGGTCGTTCTTTTTTTGAAAAAAAAACAAACACGAAAAAAACATGTTTTAAATAAGAATTGTTAACGAGCGTTTTTGTTTTTGTTTTTCGAAAGTGTAAAAAGCACTAAACTTGTTTTGAGAGCACTAAAAATATGAAATGGGCACTTTATTTGAATATCACGACTATTATTTTATAGGAAACGGTGTTATTTGAAAATGAGTTGTTCCCACCTCTTAGTACCGGAGGTAACTGGTCTTCTCCCGTTTTCTCGGCTTAAACTACCCCCACAGAGGGTTGAAAAGCTCACCCCGTTTTTGACAATTTTCCACGTACACCGAAAACTTATCTTTAAAATTCTTTCAACCGAAATATTGAAAGGCAAGTGTACAGTGGAAGGAAATAATATTTTTATTTATTATTATTTAACTATGACAAATTAACTACCGTTATAAGTTATTATTATTTGACGCCCACCGTGGCACGAGAGGTTAAAATTCTTTGCCACGAATCTGCAGGTGGCGGGTTTCCGATATAGGTAAAGAAATTTAATTTACGTAATATGTGTTATTTCACACTTAATTAATATAAATAAATAAAAAATACATTAAAATTAGAATTAATTCATTGAAGCTTTACAATTCATTTAATATTAATTATTGAAAATATAACCAACAAGTCTCAGTCACGACCGTATCTTTTTTATGTCTGCTTCTGTTTTATATTTTCATTGAGTGGCAGATATTCTCACCCCGGTGAAAGATCACCATACAGCCGACACATGATAGCGGTACATGTACCCCACTGACTCTGTTTTAATTTGTGCTGGAAAACTTAAAAAACGTTGGATGCCGGATAGATTGACCTAGCCAATGAGAACAGACAGCAATTCTCCTACATAAACTGCCGACACTTTCTTAAAAAGGGCAACACGTATTTATTAATTGTTTTTGTGTTTAATTTGTAGATCTCCATTTATTTATTTTTTAAATTTAATGTAAATCAAATTTAATAATGTTATTATTAAGTTCTGGAAGTATTTTTAGTTTTTATTATTGTGATAGCTGTTTCGGCGTTCAAGGCCATTTTTTAAAATGAGGTTGACGACTTATTTATATGATTTTATTTCTTCCCACCTAATTCTAATTTGGACGGGTTTTAAAAATAATGATTTATTATCGGTAAAACCATTATATTTAGAAAATAATTAAAATTCTCTGCTCTGTGAAGTTTTAGATTTATAATGTATTTCCCCGTATTTATTATTTTTACTTAATTGATTTATTTAAATGTGTTATTTTGTTTTGATAATGTAAACATACTGAGAAGCGGGGAATAAATAATTGTCCTTATTTTATTAATTAATGGTCCAAATAGTAACATTTTGTACATAATTTGTTCTAGAATGTAAATATGTTAGTTGTAAGCCTCTGTCACTAGTTTTAAGTCACTAGCTACAGGTCTAAGTTGTAAGTCGCTATCTATGTAAGTCACTAATTATAAGTCTGAATTGGGTATTTTCTATTTTCTATTCAGAATCGAAACGACACTTGAAATTGCATTAGTCAATTTTGGTGACCAGACCTGAGTAACCAGGTACGTCCCAACATTCCTCTTCCATATTTCTTCCCCTTCTCAATACGTTCAGCCCCTCACCATACTTCAATTGAATATGCCATAGTGTCCCTGACTGCGAGTAGTTGGGACTCTTGTGGGATGTTCACGTAAAAAAAGATAATGGTTAGGTAGGTAACATTGGTCACCATAAATCATCATTTTACTTCCATTGTGATAGTGCAAGAATCAGTATATTAGGAGCAAGTAATACATTATCAAAATAAAAGTGGATAAAGATACAGAGATTGCCCATAGATGGAATTAATGAAAGTATTTATTTGTCAAGGATCTACAAAACTGCCAGACATTTTATTAGAGGACACCGACGGAATCCAAAGCCAGCTTTTGACGTGATTGCGCAGTTCTACCCTAAGCTTTGCAACCTAAATGGTGTCTTGGATGCACCTATTCATTTTTTTATAGGTATATCACATATTAGGACTTTTCCCCGAATGGTGCTAGGAGTTTCATGAAGAATAATAAGTTTCGTGGGTGCAGGAAATTAACAGCATTAACATAAAACAATAAGAAAAGTACTATCATCCATAGTTTTATCGATAAACTAAACTAAAAAGTAAACTGTCATTTACCTTTTTCATGTGTGTTGGACTAATGTACTCGTATATCCGTGTGAGAGAGATATTTTAATTTTATAATATTTAGGTATCAAACCGTTAAACAATATGATAATTGGATTGTTAAATGAACATATGATAAACCAATTAAGTTCCATTAATTGATGAGTTATAAGCAATACATAATACATTATAAACAAAAACAGAAAAAAATAAACGATAGATATTATAAGAACAGTTAAAATGATCTTAATTAAAAATCATACGATAAATTCAGCCAGTGTGACTTTACATGTTTTCAAGGTATAGTTGAAAATGTGTTCTTCTCTTAAGGTATTGGATGTTTTGCAGATACGACCCATCAATGAATTTTGCACATACGTACTTAGATTTACAATGTGGTATACTAAATAAATCGATCGATCTGGTGTGGCGTTCAGGACAACGAAATGTAATCCTTTCTAACAGATAATATGACGAATCAACAAAACAGTTTACACTTTTGAATATGAATAACACATCGGTAACATTTCTACGTTTGTGTTACTATTATTGAAATTGGATTAATCGGGAATAAATTGATGATTTCTAAAGCTACATGACAAATGCTTTATAATTTTTTTCATATATTCGATGTGATCAATGTTGATATACAAATGACTGAGAAATAATAGTTGATGTTAAAATTCAGGGCATAACCCGAAAAGCTGCTCTCGGGGTTTATGAGGATGTCTCATTAAAAACCGAGTTTATTAATTCGTTTTATTATTCCACAAAGTTAATTATTTTAAAACAAAATAATTCACGTGGAATATCTTGTTGCAACTGTGCTTTCAGGTACTGCGAAGTTTGTGAAAAGTTTTGTAGGTGAACGACTGCGATATCTGAATCGAGTACAAGCAAATGTACGGGCACACGTATGTATGTGACATTTCACAAGATATCCCCGTTTTATTTTATAAAGTTATGGCAGTGTTATCCTTAAATTTATTTTCTTTTGACTATAAATTTAAAGAGACTTCTAGTTAGATTATCGTAAAAGTACCAAGTCAAACTTTGTTACTTTTTCTACCTTTCGTATCTGGCGAACAGTTTTTTTTTCAGTGAAAAAGGCGTTATTGCTCGTATTCGATTTATACGTTCGAATTGGGGAAAGGTAAAACTTAAATTTATTATAACATAATGGAAAAGTCGTTTTTTGATTTTGGAAAAACTTCTATTTACATAGTGAATTAATGACTTATTATTTTTAGAGGTTTATTTTAGTATTTTCGATTAAAAGGGAAAGTGTAAAAAAAATCTTTGTATAAAATTACGAAGTAACAAATATTATCATAAAACTTTTTTATGCATTTATTACTGTGGATAAATAAAAGTGGAAAAAAATTCATTTGTTCGTTAGTTCCTATGTTGGATACCCGTAGAGAAAAAAAATTATGTTTGCAAAACGTTCTTCAAAATCAGAAAAGAAATCACCAGAACAGAGAATAACATGCTTCGTTTTTGTTCTCCTTCAATATTAATACCTGCAAATATTGTATACCACTTTATAACAGAAGAATATTTTTGGAAAGGGTGTTATATGTTAGTAGGTAATAATGCCACGTATGTTGGAGGATCGAGTTGTTATCTCCAGCACTAAGCGCCGAGCAGTATAAGAATGAAACAAGTGAAGATATCCATTCCATGTCCTGCGGGGGTTGGCCGGGGTTGGTGACGGGAAGGGAGCGGGTGCCGAGCGGGTGGAGAGCGGGTGGGGTAAGGGGTGGGACAGATCGGAAGTTTTAGCGGAACCTGCGAGACGAGAAACTTCCAAGTGTCCCGTCAATTGTACTGGCGGAAAGCAATCTTTCTGAAACTCACAAGATTTACTCTTTAAAAAAAAAAGAATATTTTGCTTAAAAAAAAAAATTCTTTATTAATAGCTTTACTACACGCGTTAAATAATGGCGTCCTCTCTTATTTTATAAGAGCTTAATGTAATTTTTAAGTTCCATATTCCATAATGTAAACCCCGAACTAACAGAACTAAAGTAATGCAAACCTTACAATTATTTTATTTTTTCACATTAATTTAATTTCGTATTTTGTAAACGAAATTCTCATAACGGAAAATCCCAGTGGGGATTTTATAATATTTTTATTTGTTATAAACATAAAAATAAATAAAAAAACTAAAAAAAAACAAAACATTAAATTTGTGCAATTTTTAAGTGGCTAGAGAATATTTACTGTTCGAATGAATTTTTGTCGCTTCATATGAACATCTAGTAAATACTTTAAAACTTAGGAATGCTTTTTAAAATTTAGAAGAAACGCTATATGTGGCGTTTGTATAACATTCCTCATTTCAAATATCTGACCAAGTTAATGTTAAAGAGTTACACACAGCATCACCAAAGACGATATAGGCTTTGTGGGAAATTATTTCCCTCAGAGCCTCCTGTGTGGAGTAACTGTAAAATAAAATAAAACAGATGAACATAAAAAGTTGGCTTTTTATTCCAGATTCGTGGAAAAGTCCAAATATGTCATATATAAAAAAATATTTATAAAGGTGCATCCAAGACACCATTGAGGTTTCAAAACTTAGGGTAGAACTACGCAATCACATCAAAAGATGGCAGCCATAAAATATGGGAAATAATTGATGATAATGTTAGAAATTCTCGAAGTGAAGTATGCGATTGATATAAATTACCAATTGTAATTAGATTTCGATAGGTCAATTCGTAGAGGCACCCGGTAAGGCTAGAGGTCCTTTTTTATTTTTTATATGAATACCGCACAAGAGCCCCAAACTGCTCCCAACCGTCTGGAGCTAGTGAGACTATGCCATTCCCAAATGGGGAATGTTGTGAGGCTGAAGGTATTGGGGAGGGGGAGGAGAAGGGGGAGAGGAAGGTGGGAAAAGGGGAAATACCTGGCTATTCAAATCTGGTCACCAAACACGGCTAAAAGCCATTTCAAGCAACGTTTCAATTCTGAATGGTGGTCTTTCACCAGGGCGATACTGAGAGTATCTCCCACTCTGCTATGCTGTATATTATTTTTAAATGAATTAATTGTGAAACAACACAAATTAATTAAATAAAAATTACTTACACACGCCGGGATTTCAACCCGCGACCTTCAGATTCGTAGTCGAGAGCCTTATCCCTCGACCATGGAGGCCGTCAAATTGTCAATAACATCTGGGTTCGAATCTCAGTTGCGAGTGATACTATTTTATTTTCTGTAAATTCAAGTTTATCATATGTTCATCAGGAGATAGTTGTTGATATTTTCTTCATCAAAATATATAGTTGTCGCACAGGTAAGATTGCGTGGAAAGTGCATTCCGCCAGTGAACAATCAAGTTTTCAGGAGTTGGGACTGTGCTTTTAGAGTTTTGGGAGTGAGACACCTATTCCGGGGGGCGATACCGCGGGAAAGGCCGGCCCCCTCGCCCCGCGGATCTACCCACCGCCTCCGGGACCACCCTCGGAGACTTCGCCCCTTGTTGATAGAGCTAGTTCCAAAGATTCTGTTCAGCACGAAGTTTCGCTATCAAATACTAAAGAAAACACTTCCACCGATCATCCTCCTACAAATATCTGATCTCAGATTGAGGCAAAAAACGAGAAGTTGATGAGAATACTATAGATACTTTTGGAAATATTTGAAACAGGGGAACGAAAGAGCAGAGACTTCTTTATCCAACTATAAAGAAGAAATCAATTTATATCTCAGCGAAAAACAAATCTAACGGTGGAACAGTGCAGGCAACCTGAAATTTGTACAGCTTTTTCTGTCCGGAATTTCTAGGTGAATATATTTATCGCTCTTTAAATTACTTAAATATTTTTATGCACAAGACCTTGCATCGTTACTACATCTGTTTAAAAAACTTTTTTTAAAAATAGTTTAGCACTTTATTTACAAAACTGACGTGTTTATTTGTGCTAAAGAATTAAAATAAAAATAAAATTAAAAGGGTCGCGAATTTTACCGGATTACGAATTATTCGACAATATTTTAATTCCTCCTATTTCCATCGTTATAATCGAAAAATGATGCGTGTGCAGTGATGGAGGAGTTCAATGTTCAAATATATTGAAGAAATAAACCGATGGATGTGTTTTGTTGGCGTTTCTGTGACAGGAGTAAGGTAAATTTTAGGTTACATGGGGGTAATTGGTATATTATATATTGGCTCTCGACTACGAATCCGAAGGTCGCTGGTTCAAATCCCGGCGTGTGCAAGTAAATTTTATTTTATTAATTTGTGTTGTTTCACAATTAATTAATTTTAAAATAAAATGTAGTATATTTGCGCACGTTCCAGAGTGGAAGATACTTTCAGTATCGCCCTGGTGAAAGACCACCATTCTGAATTGAAACGTTGCTTGAAATGGCTTTTAGCCGTGTTTGGTGACCATATCTGAATAGCCAGGTATTTCCCCTTTTCCCCACCAGCCTCACAATATTCCCCAATTGGGAATGCCATAGTCTCACTGGCTCCAGACAGTTGGGAGCAGTAGTGACTCTTGTGGGGTATTCATATAAAAAAATAAAGTGGTGAATACAAAGTAATTTCTAATTAATTTGTTTTATTATCCTCTATCTATACTAAATTAATGCAAACACACAGCAGTTTCATTCAACCTTCCCATTCGCATTCATATTTAACCATTTACCAAAAGAAATTCAAATGACAAATCAATTATCACTCGACGCTAAAGAAGTAAGATTATGGCTGACTAATATGTTGAAACATTGCTCTAAAAAATCTTTGTTATTTCTATCTGCTTACTTAACTATAACTTCGATTTTTGTAAATTCAAATAAAAAAATCTGCTAACTTTTACTATAACTCTAAAATTTTCATTACGTATATACTTTCTTGCTGTTACAATAGTTGAAAATTTCTCATATTACCTACACTGTGGCAGCGCCTATGTGGATTCCCATTTCTTATAATTATAATTGAAACAATCATGCATGTAAAAAATATGAAGAAATTTTATGTTCTATTTTATGTTAAAAACTGGGAAAAACAAAGAAAAAAAAATTGGCCTGTTTGAGTTTAGAAAATGAAAAGTGAAACATACTGCTTTATACGAGTATAAACTGGCAACTTCAGTTTTCTTTAAATTTAGTACAGACCATATTGATTCAGTATTGAAATATGTGCGCTATTTTGCTCTTTCTTACGTTGTCTTTAAAAAAAAATTGATTATCTCCTTAATTGTATATCTCCTAGTATCATTATAATTATTTAAGTGGCACTATTGTATTAGGAGTCTATTCTCACTAACAAAACTGTACTACTGTTTTTGTATTTCTGAACTTCTGTGATATTTGCTAATATTTTGTAATATTACTTAAGAGGAACGGCTCCGCGGCCATTTTCATAGAAAACTTAATTTTGGATTTGATGCCAAAATACTCACCTAAAGCCAATAATCTTTTTTTTTCATCAAAAAGTATAGTAAATATCTAGTACGAATTAGAAGTAATTTATTTATTTTTGTTTTATATTATGAAATATAGGCTATTAAAGGAATTGATTTTTCGCGTTTTTAGAGGCACCTCTAATAATTATTTGGGGGCTAACGGCGATTTAAAAAAAGTTTTACCCCGTTCACTTATATAATGAAATATAAAATAAATAAAAATGTATAAAATAAGCATTACGGTGGGCCGTAAAATTAAATCAAAAACGACCAATTTACTTTCGAACACAAATTTGCTGTACATAATTTAAAATGTCGACCCGAAAAAAGTTTTTTTTTTTTTAATATTTCGATTTTATATTTTAATTTACCTAATTATACTTACATAGCAAATATGATAATTAAAATACTATAAACCTGCAAATAATTTTCTAATTTGCCACTAAAATTATATTTTTTTTTTCGTGGTCTTTACTTCATAATTTAATAAAAATACTTCTCATACGTACTAGATATTTACTAAACCTTTAGTTAAAAATATATATATGTGATTCATTTTGGATGGGTACTTTGGCCTCAAATCCAAAATTAAGTTATGTATGAAACAGACAGCGCAGCCGTTCCTCTTAATTGCTATTATGTAGGTGGAGTTTGCTCTGACTATAACAAAGGTGTTATTTCTACTATTTACTACTATTTTCACCTTTATTTTTATTTATTGTTGTAGTATATAATATTGTTGAACTAAACTTTTGCCGACAAGCTTCTTGCAGTAGCTTAGCGGGTACAGATTCCCTACTGTATGAAAATAGTATTATGCGATATATATAAATATAAATATATTTTTTTTAATTTTTCATACTGTAATACAATAACGTGAAGAACAAAGCCTGTTTACGTGCGTAAGTACTGAAACATAATCGTACAGTCTTAACAAGCCGTGTACTGAGTACGCGTTTACTCTTTCTTCCGCATGTAAAAACGGAGATGGACTTTTATTATTTGTTTGCGGTATTAAAAGTAGGTAAGTAATGCACACAGAGAAATGCCGGCAAACGGTTCCCATCTCTAACTCCGCTGGCGAACAGTTAGAAAGTTTCATCAGAAATAATATTATTTATTTTCGTAGAAAGTTTCGTCGTAGTAGCGGAATGATTTAAGCTCGTATTAAAGTGTAAATAAAATTATGAAATAAATCGTAGAATTTTGTCACCAATTTATAGCGGCGACAAAATAACTACGTCGCGTAATAATTCATTTCAATACTCGCAATGAGCGCTATGATAATAACTTGTGTATGTCTCAGGTCTATGCACATTAATAAATTAGTAAAATTTATTGTTACTACCCGGTTTCCCCGAATTTCGAAACTTGGTAATGTATTTTTTGTTTTTGCTTTTAACTAATTGTAAAGTACGTACTTAACTAACAATAATATAGAAGGAATGCAAGCGGATCAATTTGGGAGGCAGGTGTGGATACCGTTGCCTCGGGTACCAGGATTGATTGAATGGTCACCCCAATTGGGTCGCTACTTTTGGTGACAGCAAGGATGCCCGGGATCATGGGGGGTGAGGTTTGTCCAGGTCTTGGCGGTGGATGCGTCTATCCACCAGCTGCGTGGTGGGCCGGATCGGGAGAGGCTGGTTGAGGGAGACCTCTTGACCCCTCCAGTCACTCTCTCTCGAAAAATCGCTTTATACTCTAGTGGGAGGGATATATTCATACGTCCGTCACCCCGGACACACTGACCCTCAGATTACTACCCAACCCTCTTGCCTTTTTATTGCCAGAACATCGCCTCATTCATGACATAGGCTCTGAGGGAAATTATTTTCCTCAGAAGAGTGGAGTGGAATGTAAAAAAGCGTAATGAATAAATTTAAGAAAGGGACGGAAAGGGAGGAAAAGGGCCATGTCAAGAGTGAGAATAGCAAAAGAGCATGCATGAGCAGGTGAATGCATTCGAATGAAGCAAGGAGTGTGTACCAAGACAGAGTTGTATGGCGGTCCATGCTCTCTTCCTATTCCTGCAGGGAAACGGCACCACGATTAATTAGTTAGTCACAATATGTCGACTAGTTTTATTTTTTTAAGTGAATATTATAAGCTCTATACCTTCTGATTCCAATTTAGCAATAACCTCGAAAGGCCCCAGATTATATTAAAGTACTTAATAGGAGAGCGGTTCAAACCAAAAGAATAAATTCTCGAGGTAAACAAACGCCCGAGGTCCTTCTCAAAGTACTAATTTAAAACTTGACTCATATTCAGACGAGAGAGAAATGCTTACTTCGCCTGGGTCTGAAAGTATCATTCTATATTCGTCAAAAAGTACAATGGGTAATGTATATTTTTAACCTTGGATTTTAGGAGGATAAAACTGAATAAGAAAATCTTTTAAAAAAATAAAGGTTTCTTACATATCAGCAATTTTTCAAAATTGCTCCTCTTCATTACAAATCAACATGTCCCAATAAAATCCCTAGAAAGCTAAAAAAATGTATTTTTTTATAATATGATAATTTTTCTTAAATGTGCATGGTAAACCTTTTAATGGCAATAAAAATCGTGTTTTATTCTCTTTCTAGAACATTTTAAGTAATGTACATCACTATAGTACAAAATGAGATAACATGACTTTCGTGAGTCAGTTCCGGGTTGGGAGAAATATCTCCCCAAAAGACTCTACGGCTTTTTTGTTTTCTGGGAGAAATATCTCCCAAAAAGACTCGAGGGGTTAAAAATAAATAACAATGTAGAATCTTCCATCTCAATCAAAACCACTGTCAACTAAGAAACCCCGAAACTTTCCATATTCCTTTCAAAGAACCAACTTAACCTCTTGTGCGAATGGATCGACTATACAACATCACCGTAGTGGCAAGATTCCGGACATGTTTAGTGATAGCCTCCAGAACTACAGTAAATTTCACGAATCTCTTCTTTTCACCTGATTTCACTTGACGCAAACTTTATCTTCTCTTGGTTTTAGTTTTTGTTGTTATTTTTAGATAATTATTGTTTTGTTTTAACATATTGTTGTAGATCGTCATTTTATAGTTTGTTTTTATTCCTTCTGATTTCCGAGTAATTAAAACAAAAAAATTACTGACCTTTTGTCTGTTTTGAAGCAAATAAATAAATGGGGTTTCAAAAAAACGGTTTTCGAGAAAACTGGGAAAATTGTTCCATATTATTTAATTCTAAAATAAAAAAAATATCAGAATTCGGACGAAACTGGGTAGTAATATAATAATTCTACTGAAAACTGTAGAAGTGTTTGGAAGAGGTTTTTTGCTCTAATGAGTTGATTTTCGTGACACACAATATTATGAAATCACCTTTCCACTAAATATATTTGATACGTGTATCAAAAATTGAACAAGTCTTTCAAGTTTACTTACGGTTGTTACGATAGCGTAATCTCAAATACATCCGATAAAAATGAGAATAAGTGAAAAATAGTACCGATTATGAACCCCGTTCCATCATCGATCAAATGGAGATAAAGTGACATTCCTCGCATGTGCCCAACACCTCTGTGAAGACTTTGTTTATGAATTATGGTGACCATAAACGACAGCGCTCAAATTAATAGATTTAATAAAACAAAAATCCATGAAGTGTTGTCATTATAACCATCAAACTTGCCTTATTATCCCTATGATGCATGGGAAATTTTAAAGACAACTATATTAAGTTTAGGGATGCATGGAAACATGATATTTTTAACACGATGTAATTCAAAATTAAAAAAGAAATAAAATTGTTGAAGTGAAATCGTGTTTAAAAATTATCATTAAATGTTGGCCTTTATCTCATAATCACAAACACGCAAAGCCGGGAGGATTGAATGTAATTTAATTAGTCGTGACCCCAGAAAAATAACAAAATAGGTCCCGTCAGCAAGAAAACAAATTTCAAGTCATAAACAAAAACAAAATTAGAAAGCAGGGGAACTCACTCCTGACATTGATGCTGTATACGGGTATACCATATTTTGTTTTAAATGCGCCAGTCTGACGATGCCCGTGAAACCGGTCAGGTAGAAAATAAATAAGTTGAAAAAAGTTACAGAGATTTTTTAATAATAAAAAAAAACATTTTAATACGGAATTCCACCATGAATTGACAGTTTCAAAATTAGAAATAAAATAAAAACGTATCAGATAGATAAAATATGATAAAACTTCCATCAATAAAAATCTGCAAACTAAGGTTGCTGTGTGATTTGGATGTAGCGTCAGGACACGTTTATTAAAGAATCGTGGCTTGTTTATTTGTATTTTTGAAAATGCTGAAAGTTTGTATTAATATTTGTCATTATTACATACAAAACAAAGTGATACACCAAAACAGTGGTCACATTAATATAAACACATGTGCTAGGTAGGTACAAGTTGTCAAGAAAGTTTTATGTGAAAGCATTTAAACCATCTCAGCTTGATAAATGAGATCAATTACCTCGGTCTTTGTTTTAATTATCACACCTGTTCAGGTCTTACATCGTAATTAGTGCTTATTTCACACTAACCCTGTGTTTCTAGGTTCACGATAATTTTAAGCACACACAGACGCTTTCCAAAATGCCCGGCTTCGTTTAATTAACGTTATTAAAATTGATTAATTGACACCAATTATTATAAACATGGAATGAAGTTCTTATTATTTATGTTGTACGTGAGAATCTTTTTATCGGTAATCTGTCACTAGAAGGTACCTATTTGGATTAAAGCTGGTGTAGTTCAATTCATTGGTGAATATTGAGCTTTCTTACGTGTGTTCCAAAGCTTTTGGGTTGTTTCCCCTATCTGAATCCAGCTGTGGCTTTAATGTAATCAGACCACCTTGTCGGGGGCCTTCTTGTTTTGATATTTTAATTCACAGGTCGATTGATTTTTTTTGAACCATTGCGCTGCCCATTTACTGGTTATAATCGGTTCGTACTTTTATTTATGTGTTAAATCGATAATTACCTAAAACTCTATACTTACAAAAGTCTAATACGTGAAAACTTTGCAGGTTTACTATATTGAATTGCGGCAGGTACTTTAAAACTTTCTCCCTTAACGGTCAGCACCCACACAAAATACACACTTTGCAGGTTGCTAACTCAAGAAATACTACATACTATTTATCTGCAAAATTCTGAACGTTTAATTAGGAAAACGTGCAAGGTAAACAGTAATATTTAAATTGTAATCTTTTGTATTCCACGTGAAACGTGTACTTGCAAATTGCACATATTTCCATACATTTTGGGATGTATTTCATGGAATTTAAAAATTCGTAAAAATTCCTAACTGTTCGTAAAGAATTTACAGAAAAATCATTTGTGGTATTGCTTGAGTTCAAAATCTAATAAGTGACATTTAGGGCCATTTTTTAGTGCTGGCCAGTGTTTTTGTAGTTCGTAGCTGATCAGTAGAAATGCACTATTTTCTGGACCTGGCCTATTTGTGCGTTGATATCTTGATATAAAAGTTTTTATTATTTTCAGTCTGTTATGACTACGAGAAGATTATTATACAATTTTTTTTTAATGTTCGTTCGTCGTGATTTTGTTGAAATATTTGTAACAGGGCAAACCACGCAGGTCTAAAATATCTAAGTGCAAAATGAAATTATAGTTAAAATTATTAATTTTTAGTTATTAATTATTTATTACCAAGTTATCTCTACCATTTTTGTTAAAACTACTCATACATTTCAGAGCAGTTAAATAATAATGTAAGACAAAGCTATCATTTTTATTTGACAAAGCTTTCGAGGTTTAAAAGTTTTTCGCAGACAATTTATCGCACTCGATCTATCTACATTTTCAAATCTCTCACCCCAAGCACGTAGAGATATTTATTTTTTGCAAACTCTCGACACCATGCATCATGTACGCAACATTTAATTTGCAAACCGTCGCCGACAGTCACATGAAATATAACTGCATATTCACTATGAAAATTTCTCTCGCACTCAAACTTACCACTTTATTCAACGGTTGTTTATTTATATCTACCCCTAAATCTCTACACAAACTCCAAACTTGGAATAAAATGATTTTATTTATTGAACCCATTGCCTTATAATACGGGTGATTCTATAAAAAAACAATATTGCTATTATAAAGATATAACGAAAAATTAACAAAGTAATTAAATAACGAATATTCTTTATTGTTTTAATGATTTTGCCCAGCTTTGATAATAAAATGAGCTCCAACTAAATGTTAAGTTTTAATTTTTTAAATATCATCTGATTTTTAGGCGATAATCTCTATCTAAACATAATGTTTGTCTGTGTGAGAAAATCACTCGACAGGTTTCGTTGAAAATAGCACAGTTTGTTTTTATCAGTGCTGGGAAGGATTAGAGAGCGGTTTGAATGAAATCCAATATGTAAAACTGTTGCTATAACATTTAAAAATAAGTATGAAAAACATTGAACCCGCCATGCTGTATTGAGGTTAGCCCATAGATATAACACCCTGGTTAGCCACAGTCAAAAGAAGGTTTGTTTGAGTAGAATATTTTCAAAAACTTTATAATTTAGATATATTTTGAAAAAAAAACATTTGGAATGAAATAAAATCTCCGAATGAATGTTTCTTTGTTTACAGATATTAATAGTCGTCACAAGGCATGACTTTCGCTGTCAAATCAATTATGGGATCCAAATGACAAGCAAGAATTCACAAATTCATAAGCTTAATAAATAAAAAATAATCCCGAACAAGGCCGGGTACAAATCAGCTAGTTAAAAATAAAACCATTTAAAACTTCATGAAATTCTCCATTTGTTTTGGTAAAACTGAATTCGGTGGCGACAGAGAGGAGAAACGTAAGATAATTAATAATATTCAAAATAAAATAAAGGAGCACAGGTATCCACATATATTATACATGTTGTTTCAGGACGTACCCGACAAACTTGAACCAGTCATTCCTGAGCTAATTTGAATTAAAAAATGAGTACATAATTTTTGTATTTTAAAAAAATATGTATTATTCTAAAATAAAACAATTTTATTTTACATTTTGTCATTGGTCACTCAACAGCGTAACCGTCCAATCTCCCGACCGGTCCCCAACTGTTCAACACCTACTGATTTCTTAAAGTTTTTGTTGAAAAAAAATATTTTTAAAGAAATCGGAGACTCAAACGACATGTATATGTTTTACTCCAAATAAACTCAGGAATCAGTGATTAAAGTTTGTCAGATACGTAAACACGGAGTCCAAAAAATCGTGGGAATTTGGAGAATACAGAATCACATTTGGAATCAAATTTATAGTATGACTTCTTTATGTTTGTGGTTTCGTTTTCAAGTAAATCGAGTTTTATAGGTTTAATAAAAAAATTGCGTCTACAAAGTTTTTATCACTTGTTAATCCATTCACATTCGCGTCATATATTTTCCTTACACTCCTTTCTTCGTTCATTCGCTCTACATGCCCAAACCATCTAAGCGTCCCTTTCTTAATCTTGTTCACTACGCTTACATCAGCCTTGCATTCTTTACGAATCTCAACATTTTCACTCGATCATACATGGTTTTACCACACATTCGTCTCAGAGATCTCATTTCTACAGCATTCAGTCTACTTTCATCCTTCCTCTGCCAGTTCCATGCCTTACTGCCATACATCAAGGTTGGTATCAGCACTCCATTGTGGACTGCTAGCTTCGCTTCCTTGGACAACTTTTTGTTTGCGCCAACCGCGTTCAGTCCTCCGTTAATGGAGTTTCCTGCATTCACCCTTCTTTCAATATCCCTATCTGTCTTTCCATCTCTCGTAAACATACTTCCCAAATACAAAAACTCATTGACCTGCTCCAAGTATTCATCATTCACAACTATATTGCATACTGTTTTCGTACTCTCTCTTTCAAACACCATGACTTTGGACTTATTTACATTCATCACTCATTAGCTCATTCTTCATACATACTTCGTTCATCCTAGATACGAAGGACTGTAGATCTTCCATACTGTTAGCAATCAGCACCGCATCATCAGCATACAACATACAACATACTTGCAGACTACTCATTTTCGCGCCCAGGCCCAAAGACCTACTTTCAAGTGAGTTAATACCATTTTGTACATGTTAATGTTAATTTAGCGTAATAATGACAATCATCTGCTTCTTACACTTTCCAGGGACTCTTTCACAAGCGATGGATCTAAAATATCTGGTGACTCAGTTTGGAGTTTCTTAAAGTTTTTGGTGAAAAAAATTATTTTTAAAGAAATCGGAGACTCAAACGACATGTATATGTTTTACTCCAAATAAACTCAGGAATCACTGATTAAAGTTTCTCAGATACACCCTGTAAACACGGAGTCCAAAAAATCGTGGGAATTTGGAGAATCCAGAATCACATTTGGAATCAAATTTACAGTATGACTTCTTTATATTTGTGGTTTCGTTTTCAAGTAAATCGAGTTTTATAGGTTCAATAAAAAAATGGCGTCTACAAAGTTTTTATCACATGTTAATTGTCTTTTAAATCGGTGGAAACGCAGACTCGGCTCAAATAGTTTCTTAACCCTGAATTTTACGAACGAACTGCTAAATAGGAAAAAAATAGATAATCGAGTATATTCCGCATCTTCCCGCTTGTACCACTAGTAGTTTCCGGACACCGTGTTTGGGCGCATCGTCATAATAATTATGACTAATATCAGTGGCGTGCAGGGTTTTTAATCGGGGTAGGCAGTAGGAAAAACAACGAATTAGTTGATATATTTTTTCAAAACTTACCTCAGACGTAGTAAGCTAAAAATGGTTAAGATACTGTCTTTAGCCGATGTCGGTAGGGATTACCTGACACATAAAGAAAAAAATCGAAATAACCGCTTCATTTATGCATAGCACAAGCCAATTACTGGATACATAAAATTTACATATTTTTTCAACAGCACAACGTAATGGCACTGATTGCTACAATTGCGATTGTATCGAAAGGCACGGCCTTTTTCGACACTAACGAGTCGTCCCCTGAATGCGCATTGCGCACACATGTACTTTTTTGTGTAGAATACAAACATTTTTAAAAATTACAGGTGCGTAATTTTGTATATTATATTTTGATAGGGCGAGCGCGGGGCTGCGATTCGTAGCTGTAACTTCGCGCGTATTTTTTAAAGTTTATATTGTTTTCCTGCAATAATTTTACAGATTTTTATTTTAGGGTATGCAGTGCTTATGTACCTATATAATATTGTTTGATAAACAAAAATAATAAAATGCCAACATCTTGGTAACATCGTGAGGAGCAAGATAACCCGATTAATAATCCGGGGAAGATTGATGATATAAGAGATGTGTTCAAAAGAAAAGGTGAATTTTGAATTTTAGCGGGGTGTGTACATTCGATTATCGATTTTTTTTGTTATGTTGGTACACATATGAATTACACATATCAGCCATTTTGGATTAGTGGTTTGTTTTTGACCATTGGAAAGGTTAGTCACGTTTTCGTGTGTTCTTCGATTTTTTACTTTTGAAAAAAAATCGATCAAAGAATATGTATTAAATGTTGTATTAAAAATGGAATAAAGTGCTTCAACACACTTAAAATGTTGACTGTGGCATTCGGCGAGTCTACTTTATCTCAAAAAAGTGATTATAAGTGGTACAAGCGCTTTACAGAAGGCCGTGATGTTAATGACGATGAGCGTCCTGGAGTTGCAACCCCGTCAACAAACGAAGAAAACATCAAAACAGTGAAGAAAATGGATTTGAAAAATCGTCGCATCACTATTAGGGAAATTGCAAAGGATGTTGGCATATTAATCGGCTCATGCCATGCAATTTTCTCGGATGCTTTGGGCATGAAACGTGTGGCAGCGAAGTTTGTTCCGAAATTGGTAAATTTTGAGCAAAAGCAACGTCTCATTAGTATCGCTCAGGAGTTGTTGAATGACGTCAACGACGATCCAGATTTGCTCAAAAGGGTTATGACGTCGAAACCAAGGCCCAATCATCCCAATGGAAGCGGCCAGAAGAGCCAAGACCGAAAAAAGCACGCCAAGTTCGATAAAATGTGAAGGTTTTGCTAACTGTTTTCTTCGATTACAATCGCGTGGTGCATCATGAGTTCTTGTCAACAGGTCGTACGGTTAATAAGGAATACTACAAGGAAGTTATGCAACGTTTGCTTGAATCAATACGGCTCAAACGATCGGAATTGTAGAAAAACAAATCACGAATTTAGCATCACGATAATGCACCAGCTCACACATCAATGCTTGTTCGTGATTATTTGGCCAATAACAACACCATAATCATGCCTCAACCACCGTATTCACCAGATTTAGCTCCCTGCAACTTTTTCCTATTCCCGAAACTGAAGAGATCAATGAAAGGAAAGCGTTTTGCCACAATTTATGAGATAAAGTCAGAATCGAAGAACGAGCTGATGGCCATACCGAAAAGCGCATTCCAGAAGAGCTTCGAGGATTGGAAGAAGCGCTGGCATAAGTGCATTATATCTGAGGGGAATTACTTTGAAGGGGAGAAAATGGATATTGATGAATAAATAAATACTTTACGAAAAAATTCAAAATTCACCTTTTCTTTTGAACACACCTCGTATGTGGCAGAAGAAGATACCACACATCATGACATTCAAAATTACGTGACTGGTGCGTATGCAGTTCAGCTGAGTTGTTCTGGCTGCAGTATGCAAATAGCCTTGATGATAGCCAAGGTCCGATAGAAAGAAGAAGAATAAAGCGGATTTTCATATTCTTACTCAAATTATAGTAAAAAATTATAAAAAGTTGCCAAACCACAAGTAAAAAAACAAAAAACACATTTTGTGTACCTACGAGTGAAAATAAGTAAGGTAGTACATATAGATTTGAGTGATAAATTGGTTTCCATCTGGCGAAGAAGTGCTCCTCTTTCCGCCCAATTAAAATTCCGCAACACCTATTACTTTAATTATTTTATTAACATTCCGAAGCCTACCAACACCTCGTTGAAAGATTTAAACCCACCTTCGGGAGTTGATCATTTAATTACGAGATGTAAATCATCCAATATCAATGAGAGAGGGCGATCAGGCTGCCATTCCTTCTAAACCCGAGATCAATGATTACGATTTGCAAATTGAAAACAATTATAATTGGCTGTTTTAGTGTTGAAGCGGATTGAGGAATTCGAATATACTGCTATCGATCGAGTTTGTTGGAAAAATCATGCCTTAATCTGTCTCAATTTTCCCTTATTGTTGGAGATTGTGACTCAAATGAAATGTTCTTATTGATCTAGGCGACCTAGGCAGCTGTCGAGGGCGGCAATAATTAGAGGGGCGGCATTTCGCCGAAACTCTAAAGACTATGTGGTTTCCACATTTTGCACCAACTTACACAAATTAAGAAATTTAAAATTTTTGAAATAAAATAGTAAGTAATTTATTTGCAGTGTTTCAAATGGGGATGGCGCCAACTCGCGTACGAACGCTTCCAGCAGGTCGATAGACTTATTTTCAATGGTGAATATGTCAGCAGTCAAAAAGAAATAATGAATGCCTATTTTGAGTAATGCGAACTTATCTCTGCTCATATCGAATACTGTACCGGACATCGAATCCGATCTGCATGGAATAGATTACGATGAGGCTATATGCGACTTTTCTGCTACGAAGGAGCGACGTATAGAGTTATAGGTTATATACCTCGTTTTTTAACTAAATAACTAACTAACCATCACGCCGTTTCCCCGCAGGGGTAGGCAGAGAGAACGGACCGCCAAACAACTCGATCTTGGCATACACTTCTTGCTTCATTCACATTCATACAATGCCTCATACATTCTCTTCTGTTATTCCGACTTCTGACATGGCCGACTCGAGTATTTGATTCACTTGATCGTGCCATGTCTTCCTCGGGCGTCCCCGGGCTCTTCTTCCATTCACATTCGCGTCATATATTCTCCTTACACTCCTTTCTTCGTTCGTTCGCTCTACATGCCCAAACCATCTAAGCCTCCCTTTCTTAATCTTGCTCACTACGCTTACATCAGCCTTGCATTCTTTACGAATCTCAACATTTTTCAGTCGATCATACATGGTTTTACCACACATTCGTCTCAGAGATCTCATTTCTAGAGCATTCAGTCTACTTTCATCCTTCCTCTGCCAGTTCCATGCCTCACTGCCATGCATCAAGGTTGGTATCAGCACTCCATTGTGGACTGCTAGCTTCGCTTCCTTGGACAACTTTTTGTTTGCGCCAACCACGTTCAGTCCTCCGTTAATGGAGTTTCCTGCATTCACCCTTCTTTCAATATCCCTATCTGTCTTTCCATCTCTCGTAATCATACTTCCCAAATACACAAACTCATTGACCTGCTCCAAGTATTCATCATTCACAACTATATTGCATACTGTTTTCGTACTCTCTCTTTCAAACACCATGACTTGGGACTTATTTACATTCATCACTCATTAGCTCATTCTTCATACATACTTCGTTCATCCTAGATACGAGGGACTGTATATCTTCCATACTGTTAGCAATTAGCACCGCATCATCAGCATACAACAGACAACATACTTGCAGACTACTCATTTTCGCGCCCAGGCCCAAAGACCTACTTTCAAGTGAGTTAATACCATTTTGTACTTTTGTATTTTAAACACCATGTTAATTTAGCGTAATAATGACAATCATTTGCTTCTTACACTTTCCAGGGACTCTTTCACAAGCGATGGATCTAAAATATCTGGTGACACAGTTTCGACAAACATTTGTGAGCCTGTTGGGGAAGAAACGATAACGGGATCATTGTCAAAACCGCGCCTCAAGGGCACCTTTCTGTTTGCTTTGATTGACAATTTTTCCACTCCGTACAGAAATATGAAGAAGAAAAGTGCTTGGAAGAGCCACATCTTTGTATTCTCTGGTGTCTTGTCACTCCATTTTTGCACTGTTCAGTATGCGTTCATTGGTCCATATCTTTGTATTCTTCATTATGCCTACGTTACTCCACGAATGTGAATTTTTCATTGTGCTTTTTTCGTTCAATATATATATTTTTTCATTTTTAGTTTTGCCTCTTCCGAGCAATACATCTTTCAGTCGTCATCATGTCTGTATTATGTCATATCCTTGAGATCTTCATTATGCCCCTCTTGCTCCAAATCTTTGAAATATTCATTCCGTTGTATTCCTTGCTTCGATTGCTAAAATTCTTCGAAATTCTTATTATGGCTCTATGTTTTGTAATATCGCCAAAATGGCAAAACCTGCGGAATAAAAAAGGTACTAACCTAAGTGACAGCTGTTTCGGCGTTACATATCGCTATATTCGCTATAATAAATCATTACCCGTCCAAATTGAAAAGGAGTGGGAGTAAATAAAGTCATATAAATAAGTCGTCACATTGTGGATTAACCACAGTTTGAAAATGGTCTTAAACGCCGAAACAGCTGTCACAATAATAAAAACTAAAAATACTTGCAGAACTTAATGATAACATTATTAAATTTGATTTATATTAAATAAAAAAAATAAATGAAATGGAGTTCTACGAATTAAACACAAAAACAATTAATAACTAAGTATATTGATTACACGCCATAATTTGCTATATACATCTTATGTATTATCAGAATTGATTTAGATAACTAAATATCACAGAAGATACATAATAATAAACTCATAAAAGTTAGAGATTATATTCATCTATGATTTATACGAGTAGGTACAGTTTCGTCAAAAATAAATAAACAATAATTCAATGTCCAACCCCGATTTTTTTTTATACAGTATATGTGAAAGAATACGCTATGTGAATAAAATAAAACAATTATTTTACTCGAGTCGGGATATCATAAAGGATTTTTGTTTAATTACTTATTTAAATTTTAATACAAATCTAACACTACTATATTAGTTTAGGATCGAATGGGGCGTCTCTGAAATTACTTTTCGGAGAAAAACTCCTCCCCTCCTGGAGAAGAGTTCAGGAGAGAGAATACAGGTCATCCTGAAATGGAATTGTTCGTTTAATTAAAAAATAAACACAATTGATTTGATTAATATTCAAGGAAAATATGAGGAGCGATAGAATGAAGACGAGTTATAAAGTGCAAATAACGCCAGAATGCACCAAAACATTATTCACAAAAAAAGGCGCTATTCAAATTATCCAATTATTTTTACTATCGATATTATGGATACAACCATAAATACGTATTATACTTACAACCCACTAGACACCATCCTTCATAGTTATAGATTCTTACGCGCCGGTTTAGCGATGATAGAGATAAGCCGACCTTGAGCTCTAATTTACTTGAAATAATAAACACAAACGTACCACCCAAAACAACTAGGTTTAACGACTTATTCCAGGTTAGCCGGACGTGCACAATTGGGGATATAATCAGAAAAATGTGCGAAATATTCAATCAAAATCAAACTCCGAAGGATTTCGAGATATTATTTGATACATTCAAACATAAATAACGTATTTGACGTACTTCATTTAGACATTGCATACATTTTCTAGTTTTTCCGTGTAACACAATTTAATATTCATTTTTAGCTTTCCAAATTTATTTGGGTAGTTATTTATCCGCTGCTTATGTTTATCCGTAACAAAAAGTTACGATGCAGGCGAATTGTAGAGTTAATGTTATATATTTTTGTTTATTACCGCCTGTATCTGTGTTTTCTTTTTAATAAAGGTTTTAAACCGATTTAAACAACCCGTGAAGTGGTAATAAGTTACTTTTTTTTACGGTAACTCTACACAGGAGACTCGAGGGAACAAATTTCCCTCAAGGCCAATATAATTTTTGGGGATGCTGTGTGGAGGGTCTTTTAGAGGATAGGAAGGAGTGAACTTGGGTCTTGAAGAGTCCCATGTTGTAGGACGGAGGCTCAGAGGCCGGCTCTTTCGACCTTACGCGTAACATTCACACTGCGTTTATAAGTAAGGGGGTATATATTTATTGATAAATATAAAAATATTAAATTAAAAAAAACACACAGATAAAACAAAAAATATACACGTAATTACGAATCAAGAGAAAAGAGAAACTAATATGAAAAACCACATTAAAATTTGAACAGAAGTATAGGAGTGTATATAAAAACAAGTTTTATGATTAGTTACTTACTGTAAAAGTTTTATAACATGGAAAATGATCTTTAGGTAAACCAAACACATGAACTTGAATACATCGTCATAACATTAAGAAAATATCGATATCGAGCATTGAACCCGATACACTTGTGTTCAGAAATGGTCCAGAACGAAGGATCTTACCGCCATGCTAGGGCAGTCCACAACCAATAATATTTATGTTATTCAAATTAGTTTCATAGTCCCTTTCAACGCAATTGATAAGGGCACACCCCGCCATAAAAACATTTGTAGGTATTCTCGGGTTCTGTCTTCCTGCAAAATGCGACAATAAACTACAATTTGCGCAACTTCGCTAACTAAGCCAAAAAGAAATTTCTGCGCGGTGTTAGACGGTATGTACTTGGCATTATACTCCTGCAGCTGAGAGGTCTGTTGCAAACTCTCTTTCTAAAATATGCGTCGCTTATAAGCAAAAGGGAGATGTTACAATGGAATTCATATGCCTTTAGTCCTGTTAATGAAAGCTCAGTTCGCTCTTTCTGTTGCATAGGTTGCATATGTGAAAGACGAAGAGGTTACAACTGAGTTATCTGCGGTCGGCTATTAGACAGACGCCGCGCATTCATTCCATGTCCTGAGAAAGGATTATTTAGCATGGCTGGGAAGGCTTTTGTGCTGGGTAGGTACAGCCTTTTCAACAGCGTGAATGAATGCTAATTTTTCTGTTAAATATGACGTCATTTGAAATGTCTTCTAATTTTAAAATCAAGAGTGAAAGATGAATGAACTAAATGTACATCCAAGAAAAGGGTGTATATTAGTTTAAAAACAGATTTTTAAAGTAATATATTGGCGGCCGAAAAAGGAACTACTAAACGAATGACCTCTTTTGCACTGGAAACTGTAACTTACTATGAGCGAAAAACGTATCTGCAGTAGCCATTCTCTAACTGAAATATATACTACACATAAAGAAATAACCCAGAGAACCAGTGAAACAATATTTGCACTGGAAACTGTATCTTACTATGAGCGAAAAACGTATCTGCAGTAGCCATTCTCTAACTGCAATATATACTACACATAAAGAAATAACCCAGAGAACCAGTGAAACAATATTTGCACTGGAAACTGTGTCTTACTATGAGCGAAAAACGTATCTGCAGTAGCCATTCTCTAACTGCAATATATACTACACATACAGAAATAACCCAGAGAACCAGTGAAACAATATTTGCACTGGAAACTGTATCTTACTATGAGCGAAAAACGTATCTGCAGTAGCCATTCTCTAACTGCAATATATACTACACATAAAGAAATAACCCAGAGAACCAGTGAAACAATATTTGCACTGGAAACTGTATCTTACTATGAGCGAAGAACGTATCTGCAGTAGCCATTCTCTAACTGCAATATATACTACACATAAAGAAATAACCCAGAGAACCAGTGAAACAATATTTGCACTGGAAACTGTATCTTACTATGAGCGAAGAACGTATCTGCAGTAGCCATTCTCTAACTGCAATATATACTACACATAAAGAAATAACCCAGAGAACCAGTGAAACAATATTTAATATATCTAAAAAAATCAAATACTCGGGTCATGTCAAGAGTCAACTGTTATCGAGAAGAGATAAGTCATTGGAGTAGGCCATATGTAGCGCCATAATAATGATAATAATAATAATAATAATAATTGGATGATTTGTATAGCGCCGTTTTTGTGAAAAATCACCTCAAGGGCGCTGTACAAATATTTCTTAGCTAATTATATACAAACAGATATAGAAAAACATACTTACCTGGCAGGTCGCTATAGTTGTCACTATCCACTATTTACAGTGCTCGCCTTCCTAAACCTAGCTTTACATGATACTTAATTCCATATAATTGCAGGAGAGGACTTGGCTAAAACTCATAACCGTGCTGAAAGTGGAATTAAAGCTATAAAACAATGGCTTGATAATAATTTTCTATGTCGAAAATAAAATACATAAGATTCAGTTCAACTACAGCGGGACAACTTAGTCAATTATACACATCAAATATCTAACTAAGTGTTTTTATAGACATAGATTTAATTGGAATTATCACATAGATAACCTTTCAATATATGTAATAAATTGATTCACATATTCTCTGTACCAACATAATTAGATACCAAGATCTAAGAAAAATATATTTCTGTGTAACTCCAAGATAACGAATGGTTGTATTGGCTGGGGAGCCTCGGGAAGAACGATTTTAGATCCACTTGTTAAGACCTAAACATCCATTATTTGTCATTATGCGTAAACCATATGTAGCTAGGTTCTCTAGGTTTCGTATCAATCTCTTCAAAGAATTTAATATCCTGAGTGTTCATTAAAACTGTATAAAAAGATTATTATTCACGTACACAAAAACCTCAAAAATCTTTAAAAAATCGAACACAAATATGTTACAAGAAGTCACGCATGAAGGATATTCTTGTTCCGAGGTATACCGATACGGCAAAATATCAAAACGCATATCTGGGACCGAACATATATAATAAAATCCCCTCAGAAATAAACATTAAAACCTGCAAAAGTGATACATCAGTTCAATAATAACCAAATTGTTAATTGGATGGGGTATAGAGGAGTTTAAAAAATTATTAAAAAATGTCACAAAAAATCATTCAGTTATCATCTATTATTCATAACACATTTGGTGTGGGTTGTTTTGAGAAATTTTGAAGGATTCATCTTCATTTCAAGGGTATTATTCTGTTATTATTTAAGAACTGTAAACAACTGTCCCATAATGCAATAATAATAGAAGATTCAGAGAACTTGAATATTGACTTTTAGATTTTGACGAACCGTTGCAATTCCCCAAAACAACCTTGGCAGATAGATTGAATAAAAAAAATTATTACAGAATACACTACGCATAACTGGAGCATTTGATTCCTTAGAACAAGCAATCTGCCTAGATAGGAACTAATATCGATTTAAAAAGACATAATAGCTTTAATATTAGTTGTTTAAATATTATACAATATTTTATACTTTAATTGATGGAAAAGTACATTTTATTTGAATGAGAAATTATTCCTTTTTTTCTGTAAACGTTTAATTTCGTTACATGGTTTATTTTTTATCAGAGTAGGTGCAGCTTCTCAGGTATTATGGACTGCACGTCACTGGTGTTTACGAAAAAATAAATATGTTTTTCAATTTGTCTCTCACAATAAACCACACTATTTGCTAGTCTCCAAAGACATTTTTTGAAGTGAGAAAACTTTGAAAGTATATTATTTTATCGAACTGTTAACAATTGAACAACCTTTCAACCGGGGTTACTTGTTTCTAGCGCGGTCGGCGTATTTATTTAAAGTGATCAGAGAGCGTTAGGCCTGTACACCTCCATAACATAAATAACACCCGAGGAAGGGTTAATAATGGACCATTGTTGATTATATTTACACGTTTGTAAACAGGTTGTAGCATCTACTACTAATTCATGCCTATAAGGCCATTGACCCTTTGTGATATATTACTTACTTCTTTTTTGGAGTTAGGCATTCTTATTGGAATAAGAATTAAAAGGAGCACCGATATTTCCGGTGGTACCCAGAATCCCAAGGGTCTGGATTAATGAAATGTAGACGTCTTTAACCTTTAATAACATGTTTTTGTTATATTTGAACTTCTACAAACCTAGGTACCTAGTAACTGATAATTAATCTATTTAACGATCCACTTCTTTTAATATAATACGAGTGTTTGACGTTCGGCAGATATTGTTTAAACAATCCTTACTCTTTTATACAAACAAACATAAATACTATGAAAAAGAAACATTCGCATTACTAGAAATACTAACAAGGATTTACTCCAAATTCATATTACTTTTGGTCAACGGAATTTTAGGTACTTTGCGAGAATAATTTTCAAGTTTCTTCCATATAGCATCAAAAAACCTGATTTACAAAAAAAAATTAAAGCATAATGTAAAAAATGGATTTAAAGTAATGTACTTACCCAAATTCGAAGTTATTGATTTAACCATTCATTTAACCATGCCGAACATATTGTATAGGTATTATAACATAATATGCAAAATTATCACATTAACACAGGCTAGCCTAGTGAGCCAGGTTATGTAAAATGTCAACTTATAACTTGTTATGTAACGAAAGGATGGCACTGAGATGAGTTATAGCTACTCGTCTTAACAAATAAGCTAGGCAAGCAATCGCATCATTTCCCGCCATAATTAACCAATCAGGCGATTCTAGCGCCCAAATTAAACCAATCAGATCATACATTAACAAAACGAGAGGAAGCGACGCTAGCGCCAACGGCGGCTTAGCGGCGGCGACGGCTGCCCTGCCACTTCTCACCCAGCAATAGAACAGTCAACAGCTTCTCTGAGAGGAGAGCGCGTCCATAGGCCATTTTGTGTTACTAATTTGTTACGGCTACGTACTAAGCATGCGGGTTGAGGCCCGAAGCTGGTCGTGTCGTTTGCTTCCAAATCACCCAACATGGTGACTTACCAATTAAAAGCCAATTAAACTCAGTGCAGAGACGTCCAGCCCTGGCGTCATTGCCAACAACTCCCGCCACCCGACCAGATCACCTCATGTAAGCTGATTTTGCATTTCCCCTTAATGTGTTGTTCTAGCCCTTGTTATATTTGCTATACCCGGTTAGAGATTTAAATCAGAAAGAGAGAATTTTACGTTAGAATCATGTCTAGAATAGGACTTTTCTACGAACTACTCGATTGTTCTTAACCCACAATGTTTGTCCGACTTTTACAATAAACTCGGAAGCACTTTACTTGACTCATTTAACGTAGAATTAGAGACACCCTCAACCCAATTATAAGATTTCGATCGATTCACGACCCTGAACGATGAGACCCTAATGCCACTGCCGATCTGAGCTAACTAATTTCCGGACCAGACTTCACATCTAAGAGGCCATCTCCAGGGTAAGTCCTGCCGATATAATTGTCTCCCATAACTTCCCCTTGTAACCCAACCTTCCTCTTCCAATCTTCATTCACCCCATTTCTTAATACTGGCTTTCCAACTTAGGGGCTTTCTTCCTACCTAACCTTCCTCTTCCTCCCCTCTCTCACCTCATTTTCATAATAAACTATACATTTCTATTCTTTACATCCTACCCACAGTTATACATTATTTTCTTTATTTTTATTATGTATCTAGTTTATAAACCACTGTACACTTTATTATGCATACATTTTAGTTACAGTCGCAAGTTTATTTACAATAAAGTCTTTCCAAATCAATTAGGAAAACATTGTCATTTAAATGTGGTCGAAATATGGATTAACTACAATTTACAAATGGCCTTGAATGCTGTAATAATAATAAAAATTAAAATATTCGAAGAACTTAATAATAATATTATTGAATTTTAATTAAATTAAATTTTTAAAAAAATTAATCGGTGTTCTACGAATTAAACTCAAAAATAATCCATAAAGACATATCATTATCATTTTTTTCTACTGGTGCCCTCTCCTATCGTTAGCTATCACCGGGGCAAACTTCACCTGGAGGCTGCATCCCGCAACAACTCTGAAAGTCGTAGTATTCAAAAATTGTTAGGTGATTGAGATGAAAAGTGAAAAACCATATTTTTGAGGTCGTCTATAATAAACTACAACCTCTAAAATGCGATATTTTTTGCATCCTTTTACAAATTGGAATCTTCTGTGTCTTTTTATTTATTTTTTCTTGACAGTTTATCACAAAAAATATCATTATACATAGTATATACAACTGATACATAACGTAACCATCCTCTTTTCCACATCCTTACCCTTCCCTTGTTCCTCAAGTCTCACAACATTTTCGAAATGGGGATGTCATAGTTCTACAGCATCCAGGCAGTCGGAACACGTGTGCAGCATAGCTTGCGGTGCTAGAAAATCCCTCGAGCTCCGGTGCTGTACACAAAAAAAGACGTTTATTACTTATGTAAACCGTTTTTATTATAATACATAATACGTACATACTAATATAAGTAAAATACTATGTGTAAGTGTTGAAAAAGAGGAAAAAAACATCGGCCACGCATAAAACGCATGGTACGTTCATTACTACCGGCAGACTGCCGGCTACTGCTGATGACCGCGCAACTTTTACACACTACTGTACAACTTGGCAAGTCACCAAAGCATGCAGACAAACCTATAATATCAATTAACTAACTTTTCCCAATGATTGAGCAAAATATTTATTTGTGTTGTTGCGTTCGTAAAAACGTTATTTTGTATTAGTGACTATTTGATATACATTTATCATGTATTACATTGTTAAGTATAAGTATAGTATAATAAGGAAAGGAAGGGTTAAACGTGTGTACTTGCTTATTTAAAAACAGAAAGAGTTGAGGAGGCGTTTATCGAAAGGTAGACGAACAGTCATTGATGATGATAATGAAAACACAAAAACCATACATAAATATATAACAGTATGTACAATCCACTTAGTTAGCAGCTTTCGTATTGTTGAATGTAACACCTATTATTAGAATGAAGGTAAACATATATTTTCCAAATTGTAAAAATACCACTTTAGGTGTATTCGCAATCATGATTTATAACGCCCCTGGCGTAGGCTTGAAATGCACACTGCACAGGTAGAAATATCCAATCCAATAAGCATCGATTTATTTCTTAATTGTGGTCATAAAACAATCCCCGCTCAGGGCATTGTCTTATAAATTATACAATGTTATCTCAGCACTCGTGCTTTCTGCTGACGGCGAAATATAAAATATGCTGTACGTGGGCTCGGGCAATAATCATTATTACTTTCATTGCAAACAGCTACTACATTTACAATAATTTATTTACAGTACACGTATTATATCTTGTGCGGATTATTTACCGTCATTAGCATATTATGTGACTTTCATCGAGCTAAAGGTTATTGTTGTTAGATATGAGGTGGTTATCGATTGTAGAAGTGGAGGTGGTGGAAGCACGGTGGTTGGTTGGCAACCTAATGGAAAGCGTTCGATTCCCAAATCGACTAAATATATTGACTCCCTTTACGGCATAAGTTCACCGTCCGAAATGTACAAGGAGACGAGTCAAATAACTGGGTTATAAGTTGACCATGTAACATCCATAAAAAATCTTTGAACCAAAACATCATTATACGACACAGTATTTTCAAAAAACGACCAGGGTAGAGATACTAAATTGGTTCGAATTTAACTTCAATTATTAGGCCAGATTTTGTAAAGTATCGATAGTAATTATAAATAACACAAATCAGAAAAACAGTTCGGTTGAAGCAGCTAAAAAACCATCGAAAATAGGAGAGCTTTTCTTGCTTTATTTTTAAAGTCAACAAGTTGAGTACAAGTATAAAGATTTCATCCTAAACTAAGGATTCCTGGGGCCTGGGTTCTGTTTAAGGATAAGTCACTGTCCGTATCCTTAGAATATACGCTTAACTGCGGTTCCGATTCTCGCGGACGGCAGTTGTCATTAAGCGAGAGATATTTTTTAAAAATATCGATCTTTCCGTAGTTTAAAAAAGGGAAAAACTCAATATTATCACAAGTATTGACTTCAAACATTATCAGTCAGTCACTTGTCACTAATAATGCTATTAAATTAAACGAATTAATGAAATTGCAATCTTTGTAAAGTACCCATGTCAAAATCCTGAAAGGTCAGATAAAAGGAATTTAAATTCTAAAAATTATGATAAACTGCAAGTGTGAAGCAAGTAATAATAAACTACACGTCTTAAGTATGTGTGATGCACCCATAATTTTTGATAATATTGTGATAATTAAACCACAAACTCCTTTAACAATATGCTATTAACATGTAATCAAATTTTTTTAACCCTAAGGATTAGGATAATGCCTTCTCATTCAAATAAGCAGAATCAGGCCCTTAGACTATTTCGTTGCCCACAATTCAAACAGGTGTATCACATATTTAGAAACTTTTCAGGAGAGCAAAAATATCGTTTTTTCCCCGGATTCTAATATACTTTATACATGTTTCGTTAATAGGATATGAATAATACTTTTTTTTTGCCCCATTAGCGAAACATGAAATAAAATGAATTAGAATCCGGCAAAAAAAATTTTTTTCGGCTCTCCTGGAAAGTCGCTAAATATGAGATACCTACTCGTGTTTGTGTTGCGGGTGACTATTTTATCTCTAAGGCTCGTTTGTTCTGATTATTAGGTACCAGTTATTGACGAGGAAGAGTGAAGAAACTTAACCTCAATTGATACCTACTCGTGCTTGTGTTGCGGGTGACTATTTTATCTCTAAGGCTCGTTTGTTCTGATTATTAGGTACCAGTTATTGACGAGGAAGAGTGAAGAAACTTAACCTCAATTGATACCTACTCGTGTTTGTGTTGCGGGTGACTATTTTATCTCTAAGGCTCGTTTGTTCTGATTATTAGGTACCAGTTATTGACGAGGAAGAGTGAAGAAACTTAACCTCAATTGATACGAATATAACGAAGATTCAGAACGCATACCTATATGATAACTTGCACGTCAAATGAAGTTCAATGTTTACTGCATTGTAATCAAAGAAGCATCTTATCTAGATTTCAAATGTCATCAAGCTCATATGAATGCATCCACATCCACGCCGCACACAACCAGGAAACAATGCAATGGACCACCAGGAGTCCATAATACCAGTGGATATGGATAATATCGGAATCACATTCAGTAGGTAGTCGGTACGATCAAACGATATCGATATTTAATTGATTACCTTTCACGAGGAAACCGGTGCAAATTTGCCTGGCAACCGGGGTGTGAGACGCGAATCAGTGTAGATGGTTTTCTCTGCGGTCTCGGGTATTTCTTTCGCAGACCGCATATTATTTAAACAGTAATACAGAGCGCATTGTTTGGCTGATACACTTACGGTTTTACTGCTGGGATTTTACTGCCTTTGCGTAATGCTCAAACCCTCCTAAGCGTCGAGTCGCTGTCGCGGGGGTAACATTCTTTCCCCGTGATCTCAGGATAATGGTCATGCTAAATTCATACATTGTAAGCTTCCTTATACGTCTGCCGCAAAGAAATATGTATATGCGCTAAAAAGAAACCAAAAAACAATAGTTTAAAAAGATATCTCCACCTCAATTATATCTTTATATAAAAAAAGACACAAAAGTAAAAATGAATTGTTATAATATATGCATTAATAATTACTGTGTATCAATTAGTACATTTTCTTCTTGAATAAAATATTACGTTAAAAAAGTGTTTATTCCGATATGTGGGGAGGTTAGTGCAGTCCCACTCTTTACATATAGACTAGACATACATTGGATTATAAAAAACGGAGGTGAGTAAGACGCACATGAAACACAAAAATAAGTAATACATATATGAATATAAAGCCTTTCTCCAGTATGCGTCGATGCTGGAGGCTGGATTAAGGAAAGTTTCCTTTATAGGGATATTCCAGGAGCTGTTTATCCTTTCCTTCATTCCTGCCATCTTATAGGGGCTGCCAAATTGGAAACTCGCGCATCCACGAACATAGTGTAAGCGCTGTAGTATCTGGGGAGGCCAAACACTATGCGGAAGGTGTTATTATATTGGATGCACAATTTTTCTATACTGCTATTTTTGCAGTTTGACCAAAGTTCGCACGAATACAACATTGTGCAGAAGGCGAGGAAAAGCGTCCTTTTCTGAATATTCATATTATTTGACTACCTCCGCATCGCATCATTATTCCATTGAAGATATTTATAGGCCCCATAGGGTCATTGAAATTAAATAAACGTAATCAGTACCTACTAAATTAGAACAATCATGTTTTGAAAAAAAATAAATTAAGTGACACCTCACAAGAGCGCCCTTGTATTTACAGAGCTCATACAGAGGAACTATATCACTGCCCGGTTGGGCAGCGTTGTGAGGCGGGTTAAGGAGGGGGCTGAAGGAAGAGATTTGTACAAACGTATGTTTCAACATAAGCAAATAAGTATCTCGTGAACGAAATAAGTTTTATCCACAATCTCCGTACCTACCGTAATAATATAAAGCAGTGTTCACATCCTCCGTTTTGTCACAGCAAATCTGATGGAGAGGCCTGCGACGGAATCACTGACCATGTGAATCTCCTTCATTAAGGACATGAGTAAGATGCGGACTGATGCGCCGCAGGTAGCCCCTTTATTACTATATTGCGTCCTTAAGGCTTATCGGATGTTGGAATCGACACTGCCGTCTCATGGACCAAGACTCGACGACATAACAGATTGTGCACGTCAAAATTATGGACCCGCCTTCGTGGTGACAAGAGTAGGTTGTTTATGTTTATTTTTATGTGATTTTATAAAAAGATTCTTTTCAGATGGATGGATTCATGACAAGGTGCTTATTTACGTTTGCTCCCTTTTTATTTAATTATTGCAGCAAATTCGTGTACAATGGTATTTGGTACAAGCCAGTCAGATTATTTCGATAAATAAACTTCATTTTTCAATTCCTTCCTCGACGAAGATACCTAATAAAGATCGGAGAGATTTCATTTCCCTTTTCTTGATGATTAAAATGTCAGCGTTTAAAAACTCAATGATCTGCTGGTTAGCATTCTCAAAACTGTATGAAAATACATCTGAGAGAAAATTAAATTATCATACTTATTAACAGTTTTGTAACCTGTAACATAAAACTAATTTCCATTTACGGTTTAGAAATAGTCTCGTTAATATTCTTCGCCTTCATAAAACCATATAAATTTAACAATTATTTTTATAAACAATAATTATTATTAGCCTGAAACACTCATCCAAATTGAAAAAACCTTTCCGAGAAAAGATAAATGTCGGCGACAGGACTCGAAACTGCACCCTTCTGATTGCCGGTCAGATGCTCTACCGTTGAGCTACGTCGGCTTATCGCAAACCCAATAATTACTGTTTTTATTATATTTCACCTGTAAACAACCAACTTTATTAGTATGAGAAAGGCTTGTAACGGCTAAATCCCTCAAAAGATGGCGTCGAGACAAATTATGTCTACATTTTATTGGTGAAAAATGGTTTGACTTGTCAAATATTTATTAATTGATAAACTAAAGTTTTTAAGACAAGATTTTTGTGCATAGCGCAAAGGGTAACAATTATTTTTATAAACAATAATTATAAACAATATAAACAATAATTATAATATGTCTTAAAAACTTTAGTTTTTCAATTAATAGATATAAATTTATTTGTTTCAAAAATAACAATATTTATATTTTGTCTATCTTTTGGACAGATAGAGTGAGTTAATAAATAAGGTCTGCAGGAAATTATTATTTTTTAATAGCAGTAAGCGGAAAATGTTGATTGTGTTGTGATGGAGGCCTTAGCCAGCCGAGAAATTGATCTCACGACGCCTGGGTGAGACCCAGACTCGACGCCAATTCAGCCACTGATGCCAGCAAAACGTTTTTAGCGCTTTTAGTTCATTTGCAGTGAGAATATATATTTTTAGGTATGTATATTGTATCGTGTGTTGGATTACTAACAGAAGTTGGTAACTACATTGTAGTGTTTCTGAGATATTGGTTTTTCAAACAACGCTACGAGTGCTAGTATTTTGAACTCACGAGCACTTATGGCTGTCAAAACGTATATTTCTCCTTAAAATATCACTTACAAGTTTTTATCAGACAAAGATATTATTAAAAAGATATTATATAACCATGCGATGAAAAACATTTCATATTTTAGTTACCAATTTCTGCTAGTGACTCGACGATATATGCCCTCCGATCATTGCAGACATCCAACGGACATATAATCAGTGACGACATAAAATATCACTTAAAAGTTTTTATCAGACAAAGATATTATTAAAAAGATATTATGTAACCATGCGATGAAAAACATTTAATATTTTAGTTACCAATTTCTGCTAGTAACTCGACGATATATGCCCTCCGATCATTGCAGTCATCCAACGGACATATAATCAGTGACGACATAAAATATCACTTTCAAGTTTTTATCAGACAAAGATATTATTGAAAAGATATTATATAACCATGCGATGAAAAACATTTAATATTTTAGTTACCAATTTCTGCTAGTGACTCGACGATATATGCCCTCCGATCATTTCAGACATCCAACGGACATATAATCAGTGACGACATAAAATGTTGCGGCGGCTGTCTCTTTGTCTATAATATTAGTGTCTATGGCGTGAAAGCTTGGAGGAGCTTTCAATAGATGGCGCATTATTATTTGTCAGATTGTAAGGGAATTATATCCCTTTCTGATGTCTCGCCACTAACGGATGTGGAGTGGCTGGCAGTAAAGTGTCAGGATGACTTCTAGAGATAACTTCGTATTATTATTGTATCCATCGATTATGACATGTCAAGAGCATTAAGTGCCGTGTGTTTTCATTACGAAAATATAATAAAAAAATACCTTCTTCATTAGAATTAATTTTGCTATACTCTTTTTCGAACCATTTTGTTACATTGAACAATAAGTTGGCAAATATGCAAAATATAGTATGGCGTCTTTTTTTTATGTGATACCATACAAGAGTCCCAGCTGCTCCCAACCGTCTGGAGTCAGTGAGACTATGGAATCCTCAATTGGGGTATGTTGTGAGGCTGAAGGTAATGAGGGGAAGGAGATGGGGCAGAGGAAGATGTGGAAGTACCTGGATAATCAAATCTGGTCACCAAACACGGCTAAAGCCATTTTAAGCAACGATTCGATTCTGAATGGTGGTCGTTCACCAGGGCGATACTGACAGTATCTACCATTCTGGAACGTGCCGAAAATATACTTAATTATTTCTAATGAATAAATTGTGAAATAGCACAGCTTAATCAAATAAAATTTACTTGCGCATGCCGGGATTTGAACCCGCGATCTTTGGATTCGTAGCCAAGGATCGTAACCACTCAACCACGGAGACTGTTTTTATAGTCCACTAATGTTTCCAAAGTGTCAAAGCTCAGTTGATCCAGAATTTTCAGAGAGAAAAAGCTGAGCAGATTTCATTATGCCAGCATTCATTGTTAAAGGATTTTGGTGTTTAAGACTCATCAGAATTCAGCATTCAAAATGATTTGACAACACATTGAAACGAATAGGGACAAAACTGATTAATGTTCTATATGATTTTTAGTAGGTTTTTTTAAAAAACATTTTCAGTGAATAGATACAAAAATATTGTTTCAATCTTAACACGAAGCCAGCGATGTTATTTTTCTTTCTCCTGCTTTGACGTTGCTGACTCTCTCTTTCACCTGACATAATGATTTAAGTATACTAAATTACGTACGGAAAAAACATCACTAATAAAATATTCATTTTCAAAATGACAATTTTGTATTCTTTTGTACGCAACCCTGATAAAGAAAGGGTTTCACCCTTGGGGTGATTTTCCGACAAAAACGGAGCTACAGAAATATTATTATTGTCATTGTGCACGAAACTAGTTAGCGTTACTGAGATCAAATAAAGGGGTATGTGGATTTCAAATAAATAACTAGTTAAGACAATGTTTTTAGTTGTTTATTAAATAAAATATAGTTGTACAAGTCTTAGTCCATAACAGCCCCACCGTTGATGGGTAGGTTTTATTTTCCGTTTACGAGGGTAGCAGCTTCCAGCCAGACTCCTAAAGTAATAAAACCTCAATCATTCACCTGTTGAAATTGTATCACCGAACCCGTGTTCGACATAAATCAGTAGCGAAAAGATAAAGGACCTTGGTACTCGACAACGTTGGAAGATTTGCTCTCAGATTATCCCAAATTCCTGGGGAAGGGATGAATGCTTACAGCGTCACACCTATTCTTCGTTGTTGCCAGGCTTGCAGAAGCGGAAGATTGAATATTTTGCGAGAAATTTTTCTGGAACGTGGGCATTGTTCTATAATCGCATTATTTGGGAAAAAAGATATGGATGATGATATTAATTAATATGCACTAAGGCTTTCCGAAATGTTTCAAATACGTATACAGGGAATACATTCTGCCCAAGCGCGTTCCAAAAATGTAATATTATAAAATTATCGAAAATTTGGGACAATTTCAAAAGAGTTTGAGCTTTTTTAAAAAAAAATTCTAAAATTAGCACACTGTGCAATGGTCGCGAGAAAAAATAAATTTTAGTATGTATTTTTTTTAATATTATAACTGAATAGCAGTGCGTATATATTATTGCGTTACTGTAATGTAGTTCTTAACTTTAAATTTGTGTTTATATCGATGTTTCCCGAAGTGTGAACTGTCGTATTGTAACTTTGCTATGGGGGCCTGGGTGGTCAAACAGCTTAAAAATTAGCCCGTTTAATAAAGATTCTAAAATGGTACTAGACATGCTACGTATTTTTTTGGAACAAAAAATATTACTATTATTTTGAATATAGAGCTATTGTCACAGAACTTATATTCGTTCAAAATCCGCTAAAAAAAAGGAATAGAGAAGTCAACTATCCATGAAATCTTCAAACGATATCAAGTTCGTCAAGGGTGTCAGTGGAAGGCTGGAGAAGTAGAGGAAGATACCGATGCGTTGGAGTGATCAGATGGATCCGGAACATTGTCCAACATGGAAATTGGAGTTGGGGGTCACGATTCTCCGCAATGAGGAACAGAATAAAGAAGAAGAATTTCAATTAAATTACCCCAAAGAACTAGCGTTATTGACCTTTTCGGCAACAGTACACAGCTGGGAGACTTGGTACCCGGATGACATGTCGCACGAGATCGTTTCGCGCTCACAAGCTCGGCTGTAGAATGACTCGCTGACTTTTCGTCCTTCGTACAATGTGGAAGTTTTAAAGACCCAGGTTCACACCTTCCTCTCCGCACAGCATTTCTAAAAACCCTGCAAAAATAATATCAAAAGTAGAAACCTCGAGTCCTCAATGGATTGAGACGCATGTCTTTTAATAACTAACCACTACAAAGCAGGAATATATTTGCTTTTAATTAAACAAATTTCCAAAATAAAATCTACTTTTACAGATTGCGCTATTGCAAAGCCGGTTTTTATAGGCTACCTACTGACGATAAGTTCCGTGTCGAATTTGGGTTCGTTGTTTCCTTAAATGTTTCAGCAATTAAGATCTCGGAGACAAACGGACATAAAAGGTAAGACTGATAAATTAAGACAGGTCCCAAATTGCCGACACCGAACGCGTTGAAAGTTTCTCGGAATGACATAATATTTTTTCTCCCGTCGTCACCGTCGAGGTTTCTACAGATTTTTACGCCGGCCGCAAACTGTGGAATTTGTGCATTAAATCAGGAAATTGAGACAACTGACAACGTAACCCCGAAACACTTACAGCTGTGAAGTTATGCGTTTTGTAGACAAGGGGAGAATATTTACCTGCCTTGTCATATAACCTTTTGATAGGACTAATTATTGGCTGAGGTATTTTTGATCGTTCAATCGGATACGTCTAACATTTTTATCAAACAAGTCACATGAATTAATTCATTTTTAGTAAAAGTTTCATATATTATTAATATATTCCAATCTAATGTAATCTTCAGTCGGATAGGATTTTGCGTGATGGCTGTTTCGCCTCCTAAAATAAGTCGAAGCCACAAGACGGAGTTACAAGCGGAATGAATACCTTTAACATATCGCTTCATATCGTAGGTTAAAAAGTATCGTTTATGAGCAGCATAACAAAAATAAGTAAATTATTTTACGTGTTTGTTTAAAGATGTAGGGAGGTTATCAGTGGCGTGCGGTCTAATATTTTAGTAATATCTTGAAATACCGGCAACACAAAAAAAAACTTGTTTTTTTTTTTTTTTTTGTAATGCGGATTACAAATGTTGGGTTACGGTTATTTACAAAAAACGCAAAGACAAATTATTAAACATGCTTTTCCCCACTTTAAAAATCAAATTCGTATTTTAAATATTTTGTAAAACATACAATGGAACGGTGAGAAAAAAGTTATATTTCTGATTGGATTTTGATAAATGCTAAGCCTATGTAAATTTATAAAATATTTAATAAATATTTTTCTATTTAAAAACATTATGTTTATCGTATTGCGTAATAATACTATCATTATTTTGAATTAATAAATACTAACTCTCCGACGTCCCTCTCTCCCTTAACTACAATATACTGCTTGCTTAAGGTGAAAGGCTGCGGTGCCGGTGTCATACAAAACTGAATTTTGGATTGGAGGCCAAAATACCCATCTAAAAGGAATGATCTATTTTTTTAATAAAAGGTTTAGTAAATATCTAGTATGGATGAGAAGCAACTTATTTATTTTTGTTTTAATTTTGTAAGTATGTGCCATGAAAAAAAACAATTTTCATCATTTTAGAGGCAGCTTAGAAAATTATTTGCGGGTTTATCGTACTTTTTAAAAAATATATCACATTTGCAATGTAAGTATGATTACATAAATAAAAATATAATAAATAAAACATTAAAAAAAAAGGTTTTTTCGGGTCGATATTTAAATTCTGTATGGCAAATTTGTGTTCCACCGCAAATTGGTCGTTTTTAATTCATTTAAAGTCCACCTTAATGCTTATTTAAATATTAAAAAAATTAAATTAATTTTAAATTTCATTATATTTTCAAAGCAGATGAGTTAAAAGGTTTTTTTAAATCAACTTTAGCCCATAGATAATTTTTAAAGATGCCTCAAAAATCGCGAAAAATCAATTCCTTTAATGGCCGATAAAACAAAAATAAATAAAATACTTCTCATCCATACTAGATATTTACTAAAACTTAAAATAGATCATTCAGTTTGGATGGGTATTTTGGCCTCCAATTCAAAATTCAGTTTTGTTAGAAACAGGCACCGCAGCCGTTCCCCTCAAACTATAACTTCAGAAATTTCCATTACATATTATATACTTTCTTGCTGTTACATTACCTACTTAAATAATAAATATTCAATTACTCATATCATGTACGTATATTATCCACAGGCAGGGAAACACCCAATCATAGTGTATACAAAAAAAATTTATTTATACGCAATTTTTTTTGAAGGAAAAATAAAAATATGAAAATAAATGGCCTTTAAAGCTAGGAATCAATCAGTTAACACAATAAAGGAAGCCGTGTCATTTTTTGGTGTAATCAAAGTAAGAGATATGTCAAGCATCTTGAAAACCTACTATTGTTATATATATGAAAATTATGGATTTGCTGTTAATTTTCCCAAAAAAAAAAGTTAAGTAAAGTAAAAGTAAAGTAAATTACTAGCTTAAAGAAATTAGTTCGACGTATCGCAACTCGGGATAGGGGATGGCGCTAGTGTTCAAGCTATGTAAATATATCACCAATAGTTTTTGGATAATCCAGAAGGAATGACATAGAAAAAAAAAAATTTACACTTATACCTTTGAAATTTTGTCATGAAAAGTCCGGTAGGTACCCAATGTTTTAATTAGAATTAAACATATGAATTCTTAACTATGCCCCGCACGCCACTGTAACTTTAAACTACATAATTTCTTTCACTCTAATTATAATAGCCTCGTTTAATTTAATCCGTTTTATTAAGTCGGAGATTTAAGCTGAGAACTTATTTGATTTAATCTTGTAAGCCCCTAGGTATTATGAGGGCGCCATCAGATGAGACTCGGATGACCAGAGGCATAACAGTTTCGAAGGCGAGCAAAAAGCGTAGGCGTAGACTTCTCGTTCCCAAAAGCAGCCGTTACAAGCTGATGTATTTTATTTCGTTGCATTCTTCAAAGGAAGAAAGCCAGGTATTCTGATTTCTTTTACTGGTTTATATGCCGTTTAATTTTGGATTGTTTAGAATTGAATTCGATGAAAGGTAACCATATATAGAATAATGTAGGTGGATTGTTTAGATTTTATTATGTAGACCTATGGTATTGTATTGCAGTCTACAAATTAACCTACAAACCGATTACGACATTCTGGAGCAGTCGAGGTACTACAAGGAAGAGGAAATAGGCAGTAAAGTTTTTATCGAACATTGTTCCTACGTTTGTCTTAATGTTTTTAGTTTTTACGATATCATTTACATACATTTCAAAATTTTCCAAATATTCACGTCGTTTCGTAATAAAATTCAAATCACAATTACAAAACATACCTGCTCATTTGTAGGTGAGAACATTTTTTGTGCACTTAAAGATAATAAAGCAGAACCTCTTTTTCATGTCCAATAATAAATTATCCAACAGAGAGCTGTGTCGTCATGAAAATTCTAAAGCTTTTCAGGAGCTATGGAGCTACGTAACAACTTTTAAACTTTCACATTATTCGATTGTCGTAAGAAAACATGCATAATTTCGGGCGAAGTCGGGAAGTAAAGTAATAATTGATTAAATCTAGTTTTTGTGTTGACACATCAACCAGTCGTTTATACATAAATTTTACCCACATAGGATATAAAACTGATTTGAAATAAATTTGTCATAATCTTTAGTGCATCTGAAGTGAAAATAATTGATTGATTGGTTACAGGAACATCAATTCACATTACACCCAGCAGATTGCGTAACATAAAGATGGTTTCCGTGTTATATCTTCTCGTTGACTTGTCATAATTAAGTGTGGATAAAAATATAGCTCGTCATTAAATGACACCTATGAGATATAATCATAAAGAGAGATTTCTATCAAATTGTCATAAATCTTCCCTAACATTATCTATCAAGAAAATATATTTAAAACTATTTTTACAACACAATTCTTGTCAGATACCAAATCAAAATAACACGAAAAATGCATTTTTCCTTGTTAGTAATAAAGTTACAATTTAGTGCCAGTAAAAGCGATATGAAAACACGTGTGTGACAATTTCTCCAAGGTGTAAAGAATCCGGCAAGTCATATGAATATTTCAATTCCAGTGACCAAGATGACAACCTTATATGTGCATCCACGCAATTGAACACATAAAACGCACGCAGCCGGAACTAAAAACATGCATTTTTGATTTTACGATGTCTGCTCTCTGTACAATACATATTCCCGGTAATATTGGTATACCGTTTTGTACAGGGTCAAACTAGATCTGAACACTAAAATGGGCAGACAGAAAATGCAAATGGATCACAAATATGATACTCGCAATATCTTAGTTTTGACTGTTTCACATAGATGTCACTGTTGGCAAGACGGTTCAGTAACGATATTTGAGAATCTCTCAAGGTCAGACAGACAGATTATTACAATTGAATTAGCTTCCTGGTTCTCCAAATCCATTATACTGATATTCCGTGCATAGTGTTATTTATTAATGAATAACCATTTGTTTGTTGTAATCCAAGAATTATTTATGAATAAAGAAATACACAATAATAATTCGAGAAGTATGCTGGGGTAGTGCATTGAAATTCTTTCAATAAATGCATAGGATTAGTGAAAAAATGGACAACATATTTAAAAGGGATATTTTTTTAGGGTCCTCAGGAAGAGTTCTATCCAGGCAGCCATGGCATTGATAATAGTGCTGTCGAATTGCCGTAGTCTGCGCCATAGGCTTACCACGTGGTGATGCGGAAGTTCTCTGAACAAGTGCACTCGTCCCTCCCGGAAAATTTCCGAAGCGCTTCAGCACCTCGGCAGGCGGAAGAGTTGGCGATAAGCGTTATAAGAGGAAGGTACCTAATCTTTAGTTAATATCATCAGAATATTGCACTTGGAAACAAATTCACCTCAAGTATAGACATATCTAATGTAAGTTTACTCGTACTGAATATTTTTACGTAGCAATGATTGCTTGGGAGGATCGCATAGACGGCCTCCATGGTCGAGGGGTAAGGCCCTCGACTACGAATCCGAAGGTCGCTGGTTCAAATCCCGGCGTGCGCAAGTAAATTTTATTTAATTAATTTGTGCTGTTTCACAATTAATTCATTTAAAAATAATATAGAGTATATTTGTGCACGTTCCAGAGTGGAAAATACTCTCAGTATCGCCCTGGTGAAAGACCATCATTAAGAATTGAAACGTTGCTTGAAATGGCTTTTAGCCGTGTTTGGTGACCATATCTTAATATCCAGGTATTTCCCCACCTTCCTCTTCCCCCTCCCCAATACCTTCAGCCTCACAACATTCCCCAATTGGCATATAAAAAATAGGAGCTATTATGTACATTTTTACCTATCCGCAATCCAAAAACTCGTGTCTTTTTCCTTTCTATGTATCGTGCACTTTATTGTGCAGTATGAAAATGCTTTTGCTATCGGCAATATAAAAACAAGTTGATTTTTTTTCTCACTATGTCATACACTTACATACATAATATATATTATGTACTTGTGTATCATGTACATTACATTGTTTGAATTTTAATTTTGTATGCATTATCTGCAATTTAAATCTTCATTGCTTTTTATTTTCCCTGTGTCATGCACTTATATATTATATGTTACACACTTATATACGTAGGTCATGTTAAATTTTTGTTATCTACTACTTGACAGGCATGCATGCTCTAACGGAAAATTTTAAAAGTTACATTTGAAAACCGTAATCTTTTAAAAAACGTAGTAGGTATATTTGCACTTCAGAGAGTTCACGATACTCTTAGTCTCGTCCAGGTGAGATACCATAACTCAGAAGAGAAACTTTGCTTGAAATATCCAGATTCAATGATGTTTAGTCACAAGAGACTCTTTCTTACGCGGAATTTTTATTAAAAAATCGGATGTTAATCAACCGGTTCCGTAATCCCAAACCACCCCTGTTTGTGTGACAACCAACCAACCGGTTCTCGAATATTGTTTTATTTATTACAGAGTCAGTTCACACTCGGACCACGTGTCGTTATTATGTACTATTTCTATTATCGCCTGCTAAGCCGAGGCGGAGGGTTCAAACAAAAAACGCGGACAAAGTGAACACTTAGCTCTGTTGGCTGCCTCCAATGAAATGCGGTGAATGTTTTGGAACCCATACGACACTTATCCAGATAATAATTCGTCATGCAACACTGTATCTACCCGTGTAGCTTGTATCTATTGGATAAGACCACATATTATAACACCTAGGTACTAACCTGCATATCATATAGAATCATTTATTAAGTACGTCGCACTGTGAGCAATGCTCCGATTTTAGGAATAACAAATTATGTCAATTACAAAATGGTTTAAACACGTATGGTATGACTATGAATGGCTGAATAAAATCGTCAGTTCTCGTCAACTCGATTTAAAGCACTCTTCTGTAATACATTAACTTGTCATTTCACAAAATCTCGAACATATTCACGTTTTGTGGAAGTACAATAATTTAGCTAAAATATATGACAGACATGTTTGAAATTTTGAGAAACGTTTCTTAAATACAGAGCGAATCTTAATAATAGAATCTTTGCGCTTAATCTATCATACCCACAAAATACATGAATACGTTGTATTTCCATTGCGAACGTTTTTCATCACAATAGGTTTCGTAATCTCCAGAAAAAAAACCGTTAAAAACACACACATAATTCGGTTTTAACTGATGAACGTAAATTTGTCGTGACAAAACGAGTGCAAAATGCGGACACATCGCGTGCGTCAGCTTGTTAGATGAATCTAAGAATGATGTTCAAAAATGTATACATATTAGTACATATACACAAACCATTATTCTAGGAACATATTAAACACAGTGATTATACAGTAAAAAACAAAGCAAATATGCAGATAGGAACTTACAAGATAAAACATGGGAAAAATATTTATAATTAATGTTCTTCACATATGTAATACAATATGCTGTAATATATTGGTTTTTACATGACCCAGGGATAGCCTAAAGTAGTCGACTACTTCACAATATTCATTACTATGGGGACTGTGAGTCTATGGTAGAGAACATTTTTGATAGTTTGTTCTTGTAGTGAGAAATTTGGAAAAAATATGCATATTTTTTTAATTTAAAAATGACTTCAACCATAAATTTCTTCTCTCTATTATAGGCTTATTGCCCGCAGTGCGGTGGTACGTCGATATTCACACGTGTGCTCTGCACCTACGTAATATTGGACGTTTTGTACATAGTCTCTTTATATTACAATGTTCCTCCGTACGTATAAATACATATCAAGTTACTGTACTTACACGTGTTGTTGGTTGTTGGAAATACGTGTACAAATTTATTTAAACATGATTAAACACAGATTCCATTCACCCGTTAGAAGTTGGACGGCGAACGTTGTTTGCTTCTTCATGGTGTCGTTCCTCGTTTCCCAAGAAAGCAAAAGCTAAAGAAACCGCCAAATTGAGTGATTATAACCGCTATTCCAGGGATTAGGTTCACTGCACGCCTTTTCAATTTATTTGTTAAACTGTAAAGCAAATGTTAGGATTACCCGTGATAATGACTTTTCTTCCTCAAAGCACCCTGGAAGATTGATGCAAGGCGTGCTACTTAGAAGAAATTTATTATTTCGAAACCTGCTGACTGGTACGAGTGCAATTGCTCCTAAATTCCCTGATGATGGTCAATCTCCGATAGTAGAGTCCATCATAAGAATAATAAAAAAATGAGAGGATTGCGCTGCAAATTCCTAGTAATCTTTTTAAAACATAAAAAACAAAATAATGCAAAACTTGTTTATTACATCATTCCGCTCGCCATACCGTTCAGCCTCACAACATACCCTAATTGGGGATGTCATGGTCTCATCTGCTCTGGTTAACAGGGAGCAGTTGGGACTCTTCTGCAGTATTGAGAAAGAAAATGATAGATGCGGAATAAATTTCTAACCGCGCTCCTTTTATAACCGCTTTTGTAATGTTAGCAGTCCCATGGTGATCTCCCCGCAAACGGAATAAGTGGTTTTGGCGGGAACTTATCCAATAACTCACCTAAAATATAGGACACACGCAACTACACGGTTGTAAGTGAAAATATGTCAAGCTGGGATAATGGCATTTGGAGTAGTTTTACTTTATCGTTAAATTACGCTGTCATATTGACATATTTTGACTTATGTCAGTATAGTTGCGGGAATGCGATATAAGGTAGGATTTACATGATATTTTAATAAAAAAATGTTGAATGTTCAGCTTTGGTACAAAATATTTAATTAAATTATTCATTTTTATTTATTTGAAACACACATTATTAAACAATAAAATGTAAGAAAGCTTTGACTGCCCAACTGGGAACAAATCCGTTTTAGGACAGTCAAATTGACAAGTTTAATTAAATTTCAATTAATTTATTCTAATTAACAAAAGTTAATCACTTACTTGATTTAGATTTCATATGATATAAGTAGACGATAATTTACATAATTAAAAAATGATCAATTATAAACAATTTAACAAATAAAGGAAGATTAGGAATAAAAGGGGAATAATCGAGTAGGATTTCTCTAAAAAGAGGATTATTAAATTAATAACGAAAGTAAAAGTAGCGGAACGACTCGTTTATGTTTAAAAAAAATTATAAATGATTTATTCTAAGAAAAACGAGAATTATTTACTTGATTGAGATGATATAAGAATATAACATAAAGAATACACACTAGAAGTGCCTTCCACGTAGATTTAAATGAAAGCCTTTGACTTAGTACCCTTTGGTTCTATCCCCGAGAGAGCCAATGAAAATACACATGTTTGTCTCTCTCACACTGATTTGAATTGTATATTCCCATCCCATTTAATCGAAATGTAACGATGATGAAATAATTTTTGGATTATAAATTTAAGGCCCAAATGGACAGACTTTTGAAGCCCGAAACACGCCCACTTGGCATTTCTTAGTTATTCTATGCATAAGTAGTCGAAAAATAATTTTATACAAAAACATTGGTCAATTTCCATCATAAATAATTATGCAAGGAGTACATGATTAAAAATATTTGATTATGTTTTCTCTAAAAGGAGCATCGATCTTGATATAAAAAGTCTGTATAATTCGTTCGTATAAAAAAAAATCGATTTTATTAGTAATCGTAGAAAGAATCATATATACAGTGTCTTCGGGATTGTTTTATGTGATCAAGATAATTAATTCTTTCCATAGTGTGTCCTCGCGCACAGTTTAAATCTGAAAATACAAAAAATATAAATATAAATACACTACAAAATATAAATTTAATGTGTGGGTATCAAATACATATTATTTTAACCCCTTGAAGCATAGTGGTATCAAAAATAACCCACCTTTTTGCTGAATGGTGGGATGTAATTTATACCACTTGGAAAAATTAAAACCTTGAACTTGAAACACAGCGGTTTAAATTATGTCCCGCTCACTCCAACGGCTTACTATATCGGCCAATAGATGGTACATAGGTACTGTTATCATATATGAATCAAAACAAAAATCGTTTTCGATGAACGAATCTCATTAGCTTCGTCCAGGCGGACGAGACGTGTGTTGAATAATGTTTTTTATTTGGTAAACTGACAGTTTACAATATTTATGAAGTATGGCAAATATGTATAAAAACTGAACCAATAATAGGTTTTCACACACAAAAAGTTATAAGTTTAGCCTATGGGGATGGGATTGTGGGAGGCACGGGAGGGAATGGATCTAGTCTATATATAGCAAAATTTATTGTGAGAATGTTATTTATTGATTTTGTTTTTGAAGTTGTGGGGCGCTGAGTAGGTCGAACTCATCGTATGAAGTGTTCAAAATGTGTGAAAGGCGGTGAACAAATAAAGTGCTATGTTTTGAGTCAGTGTTGCTTTGAGAGAGGTTAAGTGAGTGGTTCTGACTGGCTTGTCTGATGGGTAATCGAAATTGAATTCGTTCAAGTAGTTCAGGGAAATCTATCACAGGGTGGTATTTTTGGTAAAAAAAAACAGTATGTCCGCGGAACAAGTGCGGACAAGTATTAAGTAATAGTTAAACACTAATGGAAAGGCCCGAATACGTCATAATTGATTTCTTTTATTTTGCTCTTTTGATTGGTAAATTATTTATTTGATACTTGCGAAGATGCCAAGTACGTCAGCTGCGGAAAGTTTTGATGGGGCAATTGAATCGTCCAATGATCAATGAATCTCATTGATTTGTTCGATTGAATCGTTTCAAGAAGAAGAAATCTCATTGATTCGTTCAAATTAAGCGTTTCGTGAGGAACGAATTTTAACGATTTGTTCAAATGAAACAAATTAATCGATTCACATAAGGTATCAAAATTCAGACTTAACGAACACGGAACTGTCGATATTCAATATGAACACTTTTTCTTGACTTTTTGAAATATATTTTTTTAAATGTTTAAATATAAAATTTACCGTTAATAGCGTCGATAGGATTAACACCTAATCTTTCTATCATGTACCGGCAGACGAGGTATCCAGTTCGATTGAGTCCGTGAGTACAATGTACTCCGATGAGATCGTCTGAAAATAAATAAAATACTGTAAAAAAAACACTGTTAAACAATAAAATTTTGCCTAAAGCGCGCCAACTGGGTTTTTGAAAAAATCGCCACCGAAATCATCTGCGCTAGATTTTAAGAAACAAAACAAAACAAACGATTAGGAGAGTAAATGATGCTTTCTTAATATGTAAATTCGATGTGAAAATTCACACCGTTACGTTGATCCACTCGGAAGCGGAAACAGTTAAGTAGTATTTTGGTTTGAAATTTAGAATATTTACAACAATATTATTCCCATGATTAGGTAATATATTGGTAAAATCCAGAAATTCACGGATTTCAACATGCATCGATTTAAAAAAAAGTTATTGATATAATATCTCGATCCTTCATACCAGCAAATAAATTATTGTATAAGTTTATGAAATTTAAGATTCAGTTTAAGTCTGAGAGCAGTTCGCATAGCAGAGTCCCTCTTATGCGGTACTAACATTAAAAAATCCAAGATCTGAGCTATAAATTGCAAAATTCAGCTTTAATGAGGACATTTTTTTACAGTAATTCCACATAGGAGGCGCAGAGGGAAATAATTTCCATCAAGGCCTGTATCAACTTTGGAGATGCTGTGTGGAGTGTATTTTAGAGGATAGGAAGGAGTGAACCTGGGACTTGAAAAGACCCATGTTGTAGGAGGAAGGAAACACAGAGGCCGGCAGATCATTCCACAGCCTAGACGTTGAATACAAGAACGAGTCGCAGAAGCGACCCATTCTCATGTGACAAATGTCAACCGTGTGTAGATGTTGGGCGCACGTTTGCCGTGTTTCCCGACTGTGCACCGGTGCAGAAGTGATCAATGACGTTAGTTCCTCAGAGCATCTTCCATTAAAATACTGGTAGAACAAGGACAGAATTCCCATTTGACATCTGAGCTCCAAAGATTGCAATACGTTTGTTAAGATATGCGAATTCGTTTCTGCACAGAATCAAGGGCTTTTTCAGATATTTTGGGGATCCCGACCAGAGGTGGCTGCCAAATTCTACAGTGGGGTGCAGTTGAGATTTCTACAGGGTCAGCAGTTGTGTACTATTAAAGTATCTGTGGGCTCTATAGAGTACGCCCAGCTTCCGAGAGGCTAACTTTACTCTGGGTTCGATGGAGCCGCATACCTGAGCTGGTTACTTAGGCTTACACCAAACATATCAATGGAGGGCTTGTTGGGAAGATTGACATAAATAAATAAATAAATACTAAAACACGATAAGGAACAAGATAACTGAGAAAAAAATGTTACTAGCACATATTTATTTGGGAGGTTAAAATGGGGGGTTAAAAAAAAAAACAAGCATAAATTCGGAAATAAAAATTTATTTCATAATCAATTAATTAAACAGGTAATTAACATATTATATTATAACTAGCGATTTACCCGTTGCACCGAACGGAGGTCATTCAAATTTATTATTATTTCTAAATGTTAATTTATAATTTTATGTTTGCAATTTATTATTGACAGACTAATTTTATTTTTTTATTATTCTCTTATTTTAAATCACGAGTTGTTGGGTAGGTACCGCTGTAAGGTGTTGTGTACTGAAAAGTGTAGCAGTTGGCAGGTAGTACTCAACGCAGATGATTTCAGTTTTTTATCATTCCCAAATACTTTATTTTAGGCTTGCAAACTGATATTTGAAAATATTTTTCTTTATTCTTCCTTAAATTTAAATGATTTGATACCTGCCTATATCGTGGTACGAATTGAATTGCAGACTTTTGCGTATGAGGGAAAATTACTATCTCTACTATTCGCGTCTTAACGATGATTCACATAGGACTGTAGGCTCCTAATTTAATAGATAGACTAGCGCAAACCCGTAAAAAATCATGGAATATAAAAAGTTTCAAAAATAATTTTTAAAAAAAAACACAAATTTAAAAAAAAATTGCCACGATCGAGAATCAAACCATAATCAATTGCTTGGAAGGCAACTGACCATTTCACCACCAACAATTTTGAAAGTATGGCGACAAAAATTCATTATACTGAAAATAAAAATTACGTATTTTTGAATTTTCGAATGTTACGTACTCACATCACGTCACATTCGAAATCATATTGTTTAATACAAACAAAAGAAGAACTGGCATATATGTTGTAGACCAATAAAAATGAGGGTACAAATGACTGTGAAATGATAAAGTTTTACACCTTGTCAAATTAATTAAACTTACTCATACATATTATCTAGGAACTTAAAATAAATACACAAATAATAGATTACATTAGAAGAGATTTATTATTATTTTCATATGAAGCGGTAACTTTGTCATGTGACATTACAATTTTAAAATAAAACAATAACTTTGTTTACATCAAAGTATTATACTGCCCTAAAAAAGCAACGGTGGTAACGAAACCCGGTCGGCAAAAAGTATAAAAATAAAAGTGAAGTAAAAAAAGTTATTGTGTTACGTATTTAAAAAAAAAACACCATTGTTACAATTGATGTGTCTTTATTTATTAATTTTACTTTTACTGTCCACATGTTGAGCTAATATTTCATGATTATCGGAGGATTTACATAATCATAAGTGGTAGGTAAAATAAAATAAATGATTAAATATTAAAAGTTACAATAAATCAACATACAAAGTCAAAGACTAATCTGATTGTTAAATTGTTCATATTTCATGTATTCTCTTAGTTTGACATTATATGAATGTGAATGAAGCAAGGAGTGTGTGCCGAGACACAGTTGTGTGGCGGTCTATGCACTCCGCTTACCCCCGGTAGTTAGACTGTACAATGGAATACTATTGAAAACATTTCTTTGAAACACTTTTTTTAAAAACTAGTTTCTAAAACATTTAATACCTGATGCCAAAAGGCCCATCCAAACAGAATGATATGATATATATATTTTTTTAAATTAAAGGTTTAGTAAATATCTAGTAAGTATTTTATTTATTTTTGTATTATATTATTAAGTATATGGCCATGAAAAAAAATCGTAATTTTAGAGGCAACATAGAAAATTATTTGCGGGTTTATCGTATTAAAAAAAAAACTATCATATTTGCTACGTAAATATGATTACGAAAATAAAAAAAAACAAAAAGGTTAAAAAAAACATTTTTTCGTGTCGATATTTTAAATTATGTACGACAAATTTGTGTTCCAACGTACATTAGTCGTTTTTAATTTAATTTAAAGTTCACCATAATGCTTCTTTAAATATTTTTTTATTTTATATCTCATTATGTTTTCAAAGTAGACCGGGTAAAAGTAAAATTACGAACGTAAAAATATAAAAAAAAAACAAAACATTTAAAAACAAACCCTTTTCCGGGTCGATATTTTAAATTATGTACGGTAAATTTGTGTTCCAACGTAAATTGGTTGTTTTTAATTTAATTTAAAGTTCACCATAATGCTTCTTTTAATATATTTTTATTTTATATCTCATTATGTTTTCAAAGTAGACCGGGTAAAAGTAAAATTACGAACGTAAAAATATAAAAAAAAAAAAAAACATTTAAAAACAAAACATTTAAAAACAAACCCTTTTCCGGGTCGATATTTTAAATTATGTACGGTAAATTTGTGTTCCAACGTAAATTGGTTGTTTTTAATTTAATTTAAAGTTCACCATAATGCTTCTTTTAATATTTTTTTTATTTTATATGTCATTATGTTTTCAAAGTAGACCGGGTAAAACTAAAATTACGAACGTAAAAATATAAAAAAAACAAAACATTTAAAAACAAACCCTTTTCCGGGTCGATATTTTAAATTATGTACGGTAAATTTGTGTTCCAACGTAAATTGGTTGTTTTTAATTTAATTTAAAGTCCAGCATAATGCATATTTTAATTTTTTTAATTATATATTTCATTATATTTTCAAAGCAGACGGGGTAAAATTTTTCTTTTGATAACCGTTAGCCCTTAAATAATTGTTATAGGAGCCCCCAAAATCGCGAAAAATCAATTCCTTTAATGGCCGATATTTCATAATGTAAAATAAAAATAAATAAATTACTTCTAATCCGTACTAGATATTTACTATACATTTTGATGACGAAAAAAAAGATCATTAGTTTTAGGCGAGTATTTTGGCCTCAAATCCAAAATTAAGGTTTGTATGAAACAGACCGCGTAGCCGTTCCTCTTAATGAACAATCTACTAAATTTACTTTTGGTACTTGCTGAACGAAATACATATATATATTTTATTTATATGAATACCGCGCAAGAGTCCCAAACTGCTCCCAACCGTCTGGATCCAGCGAGACTATGGGATTCCCAATTGGGGAATGTTGTGAGGCTGAGGTGATTGGGGAGGGGAAGGAGAAGGGAGAGAGGAAGGTGGGGGAAAATGGGAAATACCTGGCTATTCAGATCTGGTCACCAAACACGGCTAAAAGCCATTTCAAGCAACTTTTCAATTCTGAATGGTGGTCTTTCACCAGGGCGATACTGATATCTATCTAGTATCTTAAACTCTGGAAAGTGCGCAAAATATACTATATATATATTATTTTTAAATGAATTAATTGTGAAACACAAAATAATTAAATAAAAATTAATTGCGCACGCCGGGATTTGAACCCGCGACCTTCGGATTCGTAGTCGAGAGCCTTACCGCTTGACCATGAAGGGCGTCATATTTAATATGTTTTTTGTGTACTATTCTTTATATCGCTTTATACTTGAAATTACAACTTTTTCTAAATATGTCATATTGCCATACTGTGGCAATACTTGTCAATTTGACTGCCCTAAAACGGGTTTGTGTTCCCAGTTGGGCAGCCAAAGCTTTCTAGTTTTATTGTTTAATAATGTGTGAAATAAATAAATAAATAATTTTTCAAATCAAAGCAAAAATGAGACTGTTTTATTTTTATTTATTTTTTATTTTACACAAAAACAGAGTAATAAGTACATCATATCGGTGTGGTGTATATTGGCACAATAATATAATATCTATAAATTATTACGATGACAACAGGCAGGTACGTGTTAATAGTATAATACATTATTAAAAATGGAAGCAGGAACGTTAAGGTGTAATCGCACTAAAAGAAAGCAAAATGTCAAAATATTACCTCTAAAATTGCAGGAAAATAAAACTTCAACATGACTATTATGCATTACATCAAGAGAACATGATTAGTAAATTATATTTTTCTGATTTCATTACCAGTTACTGTCACACCAATGAGGAATTTAGATGAAAAATATTAAGAGTTATAAAAATATCCGAAGACATAAAAAAAAATCTGAAAACATATACTATTTTTAGTGTTGGTAGTTTAGTCGAAAAATTAATAAATGGATTGTGAAATATATTACGTTTAAAAAACTGAATACGCTGCGTCTCGGGTCTGACGTCATCCGATGCCACCAGGGACGATATCACAGAGAGATGGACAACTATGTGACGTAATCTGACGCATAGACGGCGAAAAAAAATCACAGGAATGCTTCATTGTCAGCATTAGTACATTTTGTCTTTGCAATTCTAAAAAACGCTTTAGATTTTTTAATGTGAAAAATAAATTACAACATGATAATTACGAGTTCACATATTAATCCCTATCGCGCCAATTATAATTCGTATTGGTCGGACTTTTCGCTTTACTCTTCTGGCCCTTTCCTCTCCTTACACCACCATCATTCACATCTAAACCTGCGGTGTTGGATTCACGACCCCTCTGTCCTGATTTAAATTCACGACTGTCGTATCCTGTTTTACCTTCACGGCTAATCTTCCCTGATCTTGGTCTAGGATCGCTACTAAACCTTCCCGACCCTGCCCTGATTTCGCCACTATTCTGTTTTGGTCGCGTACCGAATTCCCCTTCGTGTTGTTCCATTTCATTACTACAAGCAATTTCCCGGTCCTTTACTGTAGCAAAATCATCTTCTTTTTGCCTTGTTGCTGTATCGGAATCGCGACTTTTCTGTCCAAGTTTAGGGATGCGAAAACCGCTGATCCGCATGGGTTCATGATTTAATTTGGTACCAGAAGCAATTTGCTGCTCTTTTTCTTCAGCAAAATCAGCTTCATTCTGTTTTGTTTCTATATCGGATTCGCGACTTTTCTGGCCTAATTTAGGGATGCGAAAACTGCTATTCCGCCCTGGTCCAGGATTAAAATACACATTTCTTTGACCCGGAAACGGTTCAGCAACAATACAATCCTGCCCCGGTTCGGCTGCGACTCGACGAATGTTCCGATCGTTTTCATTATCACGTCGATGAGATGATCTTTTTCTGGCATCACCACTGTTCTGTTTTTTACCAAAATTACCTTCAGCACGCTCTAATTCGTTCTCCAAAGCATTTTTCCGTGGGGTTCTGAAACCAAACTCACCATAATCTTGCCTAGTTCCTATATCGGAATCACAACTATCCTGTTCTGACCTACGAACGGAATATCCACTATTCTGTCTTGGTCCAGGGTTGAAATAAGCGTTTCTCTGTCCCGGTAACGGTTCAGCAACGATAGTAGAATCTTGGCCGGAACTGGTTTGCATTTCACGATTGTTCCTGTTCTTTCCCTTTTCATGTCGACCAGTGTTTTGGTAGTCCTGTGGATCTTTCAGGTGGTTTACGTAATTCGCGCGTTCCATCTGATGCCCGCGCGAAGAGTTGAATACTAGGGACAAAAATTAATAAAATATATATTTAAATCTCTGGTCTTTTGATTCGATTTTAATTTGGAGTAAATGGCGAAAATCTATTTTTAATATAAATTTCACTTAAATTAAATTGATGGAGATAGAAGAAAGACTGTGAAGAAAATAGTATTAGAATAAAATTTTATAAGAATAAATGATAAAAGACCACACTCCATTAATTTTTACAAATATCTATGAAAGTTGGAATCTAATATATTATAGAGATCTGCATTGAAAATTTTAAGTAGGTATATGTAAGTAAAATATCTTACGGTCAATAGTAGTGAGACGATCAAATAACATTCTGTCAATCATGTAACGGCAGACGAGGTATCCAGTTCGATTGAGTCCGTGTGTGCAGTGGACCCCGATGAGCTTATCTGGAAACAAAGTAAAGCTGAGATGTGAAAAATAAACGAACCCATGCATTATAGTTCTTGCGAAGAAATAAAAAAATAACAATGTTTTGTAGAAAAATAAACCGTAATATAAAAAAATTCTCACCTAGCTAACTTTACGCGTAGGAAAAAAGCAATATTGCGATGCGGAATAAAATAAACGTACCATTATGATTTTATAACTTTATAATTAAGCTCTACGTAATTCAATATTTGTTATTAGACCAGTTCACCCTGCTACGGGCACGCCATTATAAAGTTATTGAATCATAATATTCCGTAGGAATTCCACCAAATTTAGAAATATAAAAAAAATAAAGAGTTTTTGTATAACTTATCTGCAAAACTCTACACTACTACAAAAACAGTTAAAAACAAAATGCAATAATCCGCGTAACCATATAAAAAAATAATAACAACTTCATCATTCGGCGCCTTCAGTGCAAGCGGCAGATTGACAAAATAACCGGCTTCACAGGTATTCCATATTAAAAATGGACGTTTCAAATATCTGTCATGCGCGTTGCGCGCACGGATCTGTCAAGAGTTTTGACCGGCGGTAAATCGACCCTGTCAGCGGTAATTAAGTGTCCGCTCCGAGACGCCGATACATCATATCATTGCCCAACGAGTGAGTGTTGCGGACTGCAGTAGAGTGACAAGCGGCGTGCCGCAGGGCTCGCTCTGTGGACCGCAGGGCTGGCAAATATCATAGAGAAACTTCAGCGTACTACTTAACCAAAAAGGGGGAATTCTGGAGAAACTTTTGAAATGCGGCATTAAAAATATAATTGAACTGTAATGTGTATAGTGGATCATCATATAATTGTTATAATATATATTAACGAGTGTTGCGGACAGAGAGGCATTCTGCAGAGCTCGCACTGTGAACCATAGGACTGGCGAATATCATAGTGAACTTAGCTAACTGCTTCACCAAACAAAAGGAAAAGAGATATATCTATCAAATGAAACCACGAAAAAGATAATTGGCTGGTAATGACATATGATGCGTGTCGTTCCACAACGATCGCAGGACTGGCAAATATGATAGAGAAACTTGAACTAACAGCTCTACCAAATAAAAGGAGATTTAGAAGTCTGAAGAAATAAAAAAATTAAACAATGGAACCTTGAAAAGCATAATGGACTCACAATGATAGATAAATATAATTGACCAACGAAAAGCGTTGCAGAGAAGAGTGGAACTTACAAATGGCAGACAGCAAGGTTGGCACTTTATTTTTAAAAAAAAACACCGTCTAACGCAGAAAGTTAAGGTGTATGATTTTTACAATGATCGACATTTTTCAGAAAAATAATACATTCATTTTTTTTAATACAACAGTAGGAATTCGAAAACAAGACCGTCATGCTTTGCTAACCAAAATGTGAAGAAAATAACAACATTTTCGGAAAAAAAGACGTCCACCATGTAACTGTTAACCGGAAAGAGAGAAGAATAATTAAATTAATTCATCCAAAGAATTCGGGAGACGAACATCATGCCATGAAATGAAAACAGAAACTTTAGCAAGCAGCCAAAACCATAAAACATGTATCAAAGAATAATAAATAGTAAAAGTCTAAAAAATCAAAAAATATAGATAACCTTTTTGGTATTTCAAAAAGGTATACTGCACCTTATAATTCACCTTTATAAAGCAGCTCGAGTGTTTTAATTGTGAAAAGTGATACATGCCACCGATAAATCAGCATTGAAATCACATCAAAATCGATTAGACGGTTGTTGTACAACAGTATAGTCGACCCACCGAGAACTTGGAAAATTGGAATATCTAAGGCGTTCCGATTAGAAGCAATACCGTAAGCGATAATATATTACCAAAAGAAAATCTTGAACTGTTTTGTGATAGGATGGATACATATATTTAAAAAAGGTTATTTAGAAAATAACATCGCGATTCGAAATACAGTAATGAAGTTGTCATAAATCGGTAAACAAGGTAGTGTAGTACCTACGTACTTGATAATATAGACGATTGTGTGTAACGCAATACATGATCCATACAATCCATAGTCGTAGTTGGATAGAGTATTGAAAAAAAAATCATTGTTAAATATATTACAGCGCCCTTAAAGCGATTTTCACAAAAAAAGGCGCGATGTAATAAAAATCATCCAAACAGTATTATTTACTAAATCAATTAAAAAAAAACAGAATAACACTTAATTGCTGTAAAATATGATTAGTACTCACTGAATCAGAAATACAATAACGGGATGGATATCGGGAAATAGCAAAACATTCCATAAAAGATAAATTATTCCAAATTGTTCATCACCTACCACTTTTACTACAAGGCTACCTAAAATTTGGAGCAAACAATATGGCTTCGTTGTCTTTGGAGAATTAAATGGATTTTTCAATGCTACATAATTTATAATCGTAACACCGTTAATAACTAAAAAATATGTGCGTTAGATATTTCAGATTGATAAAATTTCACTTAAAATTAGCAAGATTATTGTTCAAGAGTTTTTACTGCCTTAGAATTCACACTAATATAGGAGAAAATCTGTTATATTAGTGTTAGCAGAAAATCTGTTATATTAGTGTGAATTCAAATACGTGCCGTATCTCAATTCAAGTACTCTAAATGAATTTAATCAAGTACTTTAAGAATGGTAGAATCATGCGAAAAACACGATCTACATGCAAAACATCATTAAAGAGCAGCGACTCGATGCAAATAAAAAGAAAGAAACATAAATTTGTGCAAGAAAATCCATTGCATTACGAATAGAAGCAATGTAGTAGAATATTTATGACCGATTCGAACTTGAAGGGTCAAATAAGGACGTCAGCATAATAAGCCAATATCTATAGACTCCCTAGAACATGACTATTCATGCCAATAACTTGGTATCGACACATCATGAAGATGCGGTAAATAATTATTTTACGATCGACTATATCTTAATTTGCGCATCAGACGAGATTCGATGTTATACTGTATGATAATATGCGCATAATATTATGTTCACAGGTGATTTCCCCATTCACAGAAGCCGATGATTATGATAAGAGAACAATAACAATTGCGAAATTGTGTTTCCTGCTAGGTATAGATTACTTGATACAAGCAACACGAATATAACATATGTTACGCATCATCTGGGCTCTTGGGCCAAAATATGAAAAGTGTAACAAAGAAAATTCAATAGCGAAGAGTTTGGAAATTTCAATAACGTGTCCTTGTAAATGGAAAAAGGGTAGAGTTAACCGTTTTGTTTTATTTTTGGTGAACCCTGTGTGCATAAGTCATATGAAAGGAAAAAATACACGAAACTTAATGTTATAATCACAAGTATTTATTGTACTTATATATTTCTTGTTTTGAAGTTTAAATAATAATAGTTATTATTACAAACATCATATTATATAGACTAAATACAACAAAATATAATCATTATGGACATTTTGAACTAATAACACGCTATTTCAATGCAGTGAAGGCATACTGGATGTAACTCCACACAACTGTACTGGTATACACTTTTTGCTTCATACATACTTTTATGTTATTACGACTCTAGATGAGCCCCGATTTCTGTTTTTGAATAATGTGGATATTGCTACATCTTTCTGGGACGTCCCGACTTCTTCTTCCATTCCTTGGGCGTAAAATGATCTCCTGGAATTTTCTCCATCTAACTGCTGTACGTGTCCAAACCATCCGTGATCCTTAATAATCTTGTTCATAACACTCACACTTACAGAAGATTACAGAAGTTAGATTGATGAACATGACTAGAACGACAGAAAAGATAACTGTGCAGTGTACAATGTACATGCGCAGTAATGTGCATATCACTTATGACTTACGATAAGAGGGACAGCTCCTGGATTTGGATAGAGAAGCTAATTCATACAAAGAGAAAAGTGATTAGAGCGAGGAAGGTTGAAGCAATTTAAAAAGATGACACATTCTAACGAGGAAGACCGATGAGTCATTTGATTCGATCACCCCAGCTTAAAATGCTAAAATACGTCGGATTTAACGGAACGTCCATTCCAAATAAAAATGATCACGAATCAAACAAAATAATACAATTCGTCGCAAGTTTGTGTGTGAACAACTTCAACAGTCACGAGAATGTGAGTGAAACATCATTTCGTGATTTTCGGCTCCTACCTCCTCATTCCAAAGTTTCAAGGTGATATTTCTAATAAACTGATTTCTTAATTACAAAAGAAACACTGTGATTTGTCAAGTACCAAAAGTTCCAAAGTAGATTTACTCGGTATTTTTAAAAAGTCTGAACTTTCATTCCTAAGAGAATAATCTAATGGTTACATAACCCAACAATACAAATTGAAAATACAGAGAGTCAATATTAACACAAACAATGTTAAAACATTGGTAAAACCCCTTTACTTATCAACTTTGATACTTTTAGCATTAAACCGGTCAGTGGCTGAGTTGGAATCGCGTTTGGGTCTCACCCAAGCGTCGTGAGTTCAATTCTTCGGCTGGCTAAGTCCTCCATGACAAAACAAGCAACATCTTTCGCTTACTGTGATGGTAGTAGGAGATTTTCAAATATTGTCAGGTTATTCGTAACCAGGGAATATTTGTCTTTCTTAAAAAAAAAAAATTAAGCCTCAAAAATTGAAGTATAATAAAAAATGCAGCATCTTGTATTTTGTTTTAATTCCTAGAACGAACAGGTCGCCATTAAATAAAGCCTGAAAGAACTTACCATACTCTTCATTTAACATTAAATTTGAACTAACCTGTTCACCAGAACTCAGCATAGAAAGCCGGGGTAACTTCTCCTGGAATGTCACCGGTCCTTGTAATGAGTCGCCTCTCCACAAAGCTAATCTCGAGAGGGTCAATCAATTGAGATGGCTATCAGCCATCGTCTGGTCTACAGGGTAATTATGATAACGTAAACTACCTGCCGGTGACTTTACAAGATAGCGGTGGCACCCGATTGCCCATCACTAATCGTCGAAAGGTTAGGTCAAACAGGATAATAAAATCTTCAAGACTTGTGCTACTGAATAAACTATCAATTATTGTTTATTCGTGGATAATACTTAAGTATTCAGAAAAAGGGTTTCCCATTTTAAAATAATAGATGCGGAAGACATTTAATCAATTGGAACTAAAAAAAATCATTACAATGGCAACACCAAGGTTTTGATGTTTTCAAGCGTCGTTTAGAAGAATTTTGAGTGAGGAAGCTCGTGTCCAACTTAGATATTTATTCATTAATATTAACATTAACAAACGATTTATCAATTATATACCTAAAACGTAGATTTAAGCGGATTATGAAACAATTGTAACCATGTACGAGTACATTCAGATTTGGGGTTACGTCTCACATTTGAGTTCGACAATTTATTATTTGTGAAAAAATAGTAACATCCGCAGGAAAAACATCGTAACTCCGTTTTTTTGTTTCATTTTTGATAAAAATAAAGATCATTGGGTTTGGTATTTTGGCCTCAAATCGAAAATTAAGTTTTGTATGAAACAGGCCGGGCAGCCGTTCCTCTTAATATACCTACCTATCATGTTATATGCCTAATTCATATTCCCGTTTACGTACGTTCAAAGAAAATCTTTTGTCATGAAAGCAATGGTCTGTTATGGTGTTATGTACTAACTCATCCTTTGTAGTTTAGTGTGCAATTTATACGGGAAACTGATTAAAGGAAATTGGTGTGAAGCAATAATTTCGAAGAATACCTCCAATAATTCCATTTCAGTAAGATTTTTTTGAATATAAGTACAATGCAATGAGACAACCGAATTTTAGTGAAAATTATTATTTATTTATTTTTTTAATGTTAATATAAATTAAGTGTATATTGTAAACAAAGACATGATTTTAATTGTCAATTTTTAATGGAATAATTTATTGAAACTTAACAATCTCAATGTAATACATATTTTTTTAAGCATTGAAGATAATACATATTAACAAATCTCAAATGAAACATGGAATAAAAAAAAGACACAGAAAATAAAAAGGTAACGGTCGCATCTGGTCTATCCGGGACCAGCGATCTAACCAATTGAGCTAATGCCACCTCATTTGTTTTCCGTCAGTTTTATCGATATCATACTTCAATTTAAGATGTTAATATTATCTTTAATTAATTCGTACATACGTTTGGTTACCATCTTTCTATATTGACTGCAAGATTTTACCCGAATTTATTTACGATCTAGATAGTGTCTTGGATATACATAACGTATTTTTATTTATATGGGATATCTACTGAATTTTTCCACAAACCTAGGATTAATTTTAATTTTTTTATTGGAATAACTTAGCGAAGCTTATAAATTGAAGCTTTTTAATCACTGGAGGAAATATTAACAAATCTCAAATGAAATACGAAACAGTAGAGTGAGAGCACCGTTGAGTAAAAAAAACGCTAAAACGTGTTTTTTTTTAAATTTTTTTATTTATTTAAGAAGAAAATACAGATGAAAACAGTAATATTAAAACAATATACAATATCTGGAGAACTCGCCTGCATCTTAGCTATTTCTCACTGATTAATATGATATAGAAAAATAAATCTTCAAAATAATATTTAGACAAATTAAGGAATTTAAGATTGTGTTACACAGAAAGAAATTGAAAAATTGCACAACGTGTTGGTGGCCCCGAAGTCGTACATTTCAGCCAATATTAACTGAGTGGTCGCTCAGTTTGATCGGTGAAAGCGAGGACGACAACTTGCAACCTGCAGAAGAAGAGTATCCCCACCACGCACACGATTATTATTTGTACACTAAGAATATGATAGATCGACAAAGCTCGGCGCTAACGAACTTCTACCAGTTATTCGGTGCGTCAGAACACTGATTCACACAGCGAGCAACAAACCCAGCTAGAAAGATTGAACCAAGATCGAGTGCATCACAGATACAGTTTAATTGAGTCAGACGACGAATCCCAACTTTCTAAATACCAAAGAAGTTGTTCATACACACAATATTTAAACTAAAACAAATATTACTCGTCATTATGCGGCCATCAATCCGAAGTGCATTTAATTTCCCATTCCAAAACACGGGTAGGTCATTTGGAGAATGCATTGAGAGGCGGACGGGCCCGGCAGCACCCGGGAAATCCCCGGTGGGCCGAGATCAATCGGGTTGATTATTCAGCTGTCATTAAATTATGACAAATAAGATTGCTGAAATAAGTTTCCACCTTCATGGCGTAATATGCATCATAACAACTATATAAAGAAATCTGATTGTATGATGCAGCAAAAACTTTTGAGAGGTGAGGTCTGGCGTCATGAAATTTGATGACTTCAATGCACAGATCATCGCAAATACCTTACGGTGAAAGGTAATTAACATTATGAGCAATGGAGCTTTTAAATATTCATTCCTTCTCCATATTGTTAAATTGCTAAATAAGAACATAAAAAAATCAGGGAAAATTGTGGTGAAGTCGGGCAGTATATAGAGGTAACTTAGGCGATATGGTAAGCAAGATTAAAAAAATATTTTTTTCTTCTTTCCAAAATATAGGGAAAACGCCAAGGATGAAATAAGGCACAAGTCAGTGGAACTATAGCACTCCGCAATTGAGAATATTACAACGATATATGGGGGAGAATAGGTAAACTTGGCAAATATCTGGTTATTCAGATCAATTTACTAAAAAAATACCTAACACCATTTCGAGCCACATTGCGACACCGATTTTTTTTCCCAATATGAAACGAAACACAAAAAGGAGTTATTAAATACGGTGAGCGGATAAATCAACACACGTATGAATCGGCACACTTCTTAATTGATATAAAATCATTAAATCTACGAAAATAATAAAAAAACGTTTCCTAAAACCTAATCTAGCATAAAGTTATTAATATACATATTTATTTAAACAAAAAAAAGTGATTAGATTATGTTGTCGGTATTTTTTTTGTACTCAAGACTTTATATCACTTTTAAAAAGTGTGCCGATTCATACGTGTTTTGATTAATCAAGAATCCACTAAACACACGAGTGAAAAAAAAATTTGTTGAGTTTTTAATCTGCAACCCCCGACTCCAAAATCGTTCGTCGCTCTGCTAAGGATATGATCAATTGCCTGCGGAGCAAAGTATGTATTTTCGGGGCGTTAAGAAGTCTGTAATATTTGCAAACCCAAGGGCTAAATATCTCGGACCGGGGGGTCTACAACATCAACGGTAATACCGGCGACTTAACACTCCCGTTCAGAAAGGGGTAATACACTTACCCGAAACGAGAGTTTTGTGCGATATCCAAGTTGTTTTTACATCACATACTATGTACATAATAATCATGATCTGCATTGTAAAAAAAATTCTCGCAACTGATTTTTAAAGATAAGATAATTATCTATCAAATTCTGATGAAACTACTCTCCCTCCCCGCCTTCGAGGCGAGACTACCTTGTTCGTATCTCCAATACTTCCTCGAAATACTTCATCAAAAAATCCTCGCTTTGAGTATGATCGTAGAAGGTGTATTTTTTCGGAAAGGGCGAAAAAATATATATAGGTTACGGTTGCTTTCGTTTTATCTCTAGGTCGACGATGGGCGATGTCCGGTGAAAACGGCAGTGACTAATGTCTAAGTGTCACAGAAAAGGGCAGAAAGAATATCGAGAGTCACGGTCGCTTAGCGTTTTTTACGGGGCACCCTAGTGACCCACCTTCGGATAGTAAGTTAAATTTGTACGTTTAGGTACGTAAAGGTTAAAGAATTTCCCGGTCCGCTCCTGAATCCACCTCGCGCCCATGTCGCATGGATTAAAATTAAAACTACCTAAGGCTACAATAAAATAATGCGCGAGCGTGTGTTATAAATTACCTAGACGATCGAAATACCTTCAGCCGAATCTCGATCTTTATCTGAAGTATTTAAATTAAGGAAATTACGCCGACATGATCTTCAATTACCCGAACGGCCGGCGAGGTAATACAATTAGGGTTATAGACCCGCCCTATTTTAATATTGTACCTAGTACCTAGTTACTGGTTACTACCTTGCACATGTACCCAGGCCGCGTACGTCCAAATTGGTACTTCGTTAGCTGCGTGAAATCAAATGATCATGACGCTTTATCATCATTGGTATATTATTCATAGCCAATCAAAACGTTTAGGAATCAAAATCAAACGATTGCATGTAAATTACCATAAAACAGTTAGAAAAAAAACATGGATAACTTGGTAATAATTATGTACCCTAATAAAACGCAATAGATGACAATACCATAGAGTAATAATAAAGCTTTTTTACCATTTTCAGCGTTGTGCTCCAAAAACTCGTCAATTGTGTCAATGAACCTGTGGAGCAAATAAAAAAATTAGAGGAACATGAAATACTCGTAAACCAATTATAAAAGAAAATACATGAGGATTACGCAAAAATATTTCATGAATAGGTAGGTGATTCTCAAAATTGTTCAAAGCTCTTCAAAACATTTAAACTATAATGCATAAACTTGTTAGTCAGTTTGAAGCAACAAACACCTAAGAACAGCGAGCTGTGGCGTCATGAAATTTGCTAAACTCTGTGTGACTGGGAATTCAAGATCAAAGCGATTATTTTCAGATAAAAACGTCATTTCTACTACCCATGGAGCTAAAAAAAAATAACACTTAAGATGTCTAAATAATAATGGTTTCTCCGAATTTGCCAACCATCTCTCAGAAACAGACCAAACATTAAATAAAAAATACAGGCACTAGTTTACTGCATAAAAATGGAACAGGCATTCGACTAGATAACTTGGAAGCGTTAGAAATAAGGAAAGCCAAAAACACTAATAGAGACTCATAAACAATCAAATAAATTTAAATAAAAGTACAATTTTTAAATTATTCCCAATAAACAAAGTACAAACACTTCCCGGTCAGCAGGTACCTGCTGATCTCCCACCCTTGGACCTCCACTCGCCTGTTTTTATCAACCTATACACACGTTTATCTTAGTTCATAGTTTAGTTGTATACTGCCCCGAAGAAGCTACGGTAGTAGCGAAACCCGGTCGGCAAAAGTATAAAATAAAAGTGATGTAAACAAAGTCATTGTTTTATTTTTTAAATTATAATGTCACATCAGCAAGTTAACGCTTCATATGAAAAAAAATAATAAAAAATTAGTTAATTTTCAGCAACCATTAGACAAATATTGTAAATATATACACAACATTCGAAGGACGTAGGCGCGTTGAAAAAAGGACGCATAATAATTTACACACAGCTTTGTTCAGACGAGGATTCGATTTCAAAGTAATCAGTTGCGTTGACAGAGCAGGGATACTTTCACAATATACAATTATAAGACCGAAAGTTTCTGCTTATTTGACTATTAACTGGAGGCATTTTGCATTATTTGTTAAGAACAGTTCACAAGGTAAAATGAAAGCCATCTCTTGGTGCTTGCTTTTACGGTAATTTTGATTTATCCGAAGGTCACCTTTGTTAAGGACACTTCAGACAGTAAATTAAAGGACCGTGTATAGCGCTACGTGTTACGTCTGATGCCGATAAGTCACGGCGAGACGAGCGGACGATTTCCGAGAAAGCCGGGCTACAATCGTGCCGCGGACATAAAGACAAGACGTAAAAACGAAATAAAAACACGAACACTTTTATGACCTACGCATGAGGCGGGCCGGTAATTTATCGATGGCAAATGTCGGCGAAAAAATACAACCGAGCGGTGTACCCGGGCGCGCGCTGCGACGTCGTACAAGCGGCGTTACGAAGTCGAGGATTTGAACGCGTTTTACTGAGCATGAAGGAAACTCACAAAAATATTAAGAGAAATATGTACGGGAATCGATCAGAACAGTTTGGGTTTTGACGATCAGAGGAGCGAGAAAATTAACAATTTGTTTGAATTTGGGGTCCTATAGTATCAGCACCGACTTTCTAAGTCAGAGTCAGTTGTTTTATCGTCTCTTGCTCTTAATACACTCGATTGCCCTCTATGCCAGCGAGACCGTTTATTTGTTCTCCTCAGACATCGAACCGCTGTATTGGAGGGTAGTTACAGCTATTCTTCAACAGCAATGAAATACCATTATTTACTCGAACTTCAAGAAGTTCTGCAGCGAATGGTTGACAACAAAAATAAATAAAACACTTCTCAGGCGTACTAGACATTTACTAAACCGTTAGGTTTAGGTGAGTATTTTGACTTGAAATCCAAAATGAAGTTTTGTATGAAACAGGCCGCGCAGCCGTTCTCCTTAAGTGTAGAGATTTAATGTAATATATAGGTGATATAATTTGTGTAGGCAGTGCTGAAAACGAGGTGCAATCCGGCCTTTGCAATGTATAGCAGTCCAGTGACCTTTTGTCAATTACGAAAACGAAATTATATGCTAAAACAAAACATATAAAATAAAAACTTATTGACAAATAAACGTTTTTCATAAGGTTGTTAATGTACCAAATAATTAACGCTCTTTGTTGAGTGTTGTGCGGAGGAAAAACCATTCCACCATCGACATTGAGTAATGTTGTGTGGTGGAATAAATATTTCATCATCGATGTTGTCATACATAAAAAAAACTTCAACCCCAATCCAATATTGAGAAATATTATATCGTAGAAGGAACATTGTGAAAACAGTGATTTAGATTTTAGCGGCATTTTACATTAATCTGTGAGTAATTTTCAGCACAACAATATTCTCAATGGTGTTGTTTTATTAGGACAAAACATGGAGATCATTCAAGTGACCTTTGATAATCTCTGAATTGAAACTGATGCATGATAAAGAGTTGGTTATAGACGCTGGTTCGATATAATCAACAAGGACTTGAATTAAAGCCAAGAGTTTATGTGTTCAAATAAAATTAGGAATGGAGAAAAAACCGCGGCAACAGGCAGAACAAAGAGCAAAATAAAAACCAACCTGAAATAAAAATAAACAATTCGCAATTCACCAGCACTGGCCAATTTGAATATGGAACGAGACGCGACCGGGTCACGGGTCATACTCGTTCCGAGCGTGTACGCTGTAAGAGCGGCGCGACGCCTACGCCCGCCCGCCACATGAGACGCCGCGCGCCTAAAAATATTACTCCCGGTCCCGCGGCAATGCCGGGCCAGAAAATCCCACATTACATCCTCTGGTAAATGCTCTAGTAGTCTCCAGATTGGACTACTGAAATAGTTTGTATGCTGGTCTGCCGAATGTACATTTGAATAGAGTGCGAGGAGTGTACAACACAGCAGACCGTCTAGTATGTAGTGCCACCAGATACTGTCACATCGCTCCTCTTCTACGTGATTGCCTGCACTGGCTTCTAGTCACAAAAAGAGTTGTTTCAAATTTGTCTTACGATATACAAGGCACTGAATGGGCTGGCACCATTATACTTCAATATAGGAATTTCCCAGTGAGATAGAGATCGATCAATCCGTTATGTTTTATAGAGATAAATTAACAAAAAAACTTAACTGATCTCTGCGTAACGTACAGCATACTCAGAGACAAGTCACGCTCAGGCTGATGCGTCTAACAGACAGGTTGAAACCTCTCGTACGAATGCTGTTAAATTGGGCCCATATTCCCGGAATGACCTTCCATTTGGTTTAATTATTTATTATTAAGTTAGAAAGCAATTTCGAAACCTTTAAAAAAAAGTATAAAAACATATTAATTTAAAAGGGGGCTAAAAACTTTAGCAAGGTGTAAAGCGCCCCTGAGGCGATTTTAACCACTAAGCTCAGAAAAATTGACCATTTATAATAATAATAATTATTATTACTGTATTACGCATCAATAATTGCATACGCATCAATAATTAAACACAAACATCTTCCTTAAAATGGGTAAGCGGTCGGAATATTGTACAGAAAACTTAGAAACGCATACATAGCCAAATAAACATTTATTCATCGACCAACATTTATCAATATTTTTGGTGTGGAAAAGACGAAAATAATACTGTAGCACTTTCTGAGTTTCAGAACGGCAAGAATTTAATAATTTTATTATTAACTTCTGTAAGTATTTCAGTTTTTATTATTGTGACAGCTGTTTCGGCATTCAAGACCATTTTCAAACTGTTGTTAGGCCACATTGCGACGAGTTATTTATAAGATTTTACTAGCTGATGTGTACCTGGACTTGATCGTTTTTTTTTCATAAAGTATGTTTATTTTTCAAAACATATCTAATAATAAAGTTCTTAAGTAGGTACCCACTTTTGTTTTCTATTTTTAAAATATTCTACCAAAACAAACCTGGCTCTTCTGAATATGTAATCTGTGGCTAACCACAATATAACATGGCGGGTTCAATATGGATTTCATTCAAACAACTCTCTAAACCTTCCCGTCACTAATAGGAACAAACTAAAGCAAGCGAAATCGGTGTAATAATTTTCGAGATAATCGAGGACAGACCGGCAAACATTCATTTATATATATATATATAGATTTATGTGATTATATTTAATTATTTTTACGACTTATGTGTATAATCTTATTCATATGATTTTATTTACTTCCATCTAATTTTGGACTGAATATAAATTAGGTAGATAATAAATTAATCATTGGTAAATGCGGAAATACGTAACAGGAGACTTGATTTTAAAAACAAAATTCATCCTAAATTTTAGTACCCATCTTTCAAATACAAAAGGCTAAGTACACCGTAATAAAAAAATAACGTTTATATTTTTATACTTAACAGATTGCGTTAAAGATATTCTTGCTTGTGTAGTAGTGTACTGTATCGCAGGACTTCTGTGGGGTAAGGAGGGACTACGGGCGTGTTTTACAAACAATTTCGAACTAATTTGAACCACTATTGGTGTGCACCACTACACAGGGAGAATCTCTTCAAAATGGTTTGCCTGTACCATTGAGGTCAGAATTAATAGACTTGCCCTAACGTACTATTTCGACGGTTGGAGGCAAGGGTCACGTGACACCAATTTTGGAGCCAGCCAGGTTCACTGCCGTCTACGTTTGTTCCACAACAGGGCGGTTGAACTTAAGAACGACCTGTTCCCATGTGACAAATGTCAACTGTGTACAAATGTTGGGCGTGTTTCCCGAGTATGCTCCGGTGCCGAAGGGATCAATGACGCTAGTTCCTCAGGGCATACCGGTAGAACAAGGACAGCATTCCAAACTGATACCTGTGACCTAAATATTGGAATATGTTTGCAAAGATAGAGGAATCCATCAAACGCACCACCCGTTTCACAGAGTTTGCACTGAGTCAAGGATTTTTTTCAGGTATTTTGGTGCTCCAGACCAGAGGTGGACATTAAATTCAACAGTGGGGCGCACTTGTGATTTGTACAGGATCAGCAGTTATGTACTACTAAAGTATTATACAGTACGCCCAGCTTGAGAGGCTAATTTGACTCTGGCTTCGATGGAGTTTCTTTCAGTTTTTTTTAAGTAGAATTAATGAAATATTCATCAAAAAATATTTATTTTAGGAAACATAGAATCTTTGTATATTCTACACGATGACATCAAGTGCTTTCGTATGTAGTCTTCCTCATATATATATACGTACATATTACGTGTAATTCCTCCGAGCTATTTTCAAGCCTTACGCATTTGGTTCCGAGAAGTCAAGCGCTCTTGACAAATCGATGAATATTTCAATTAAATAACTCCTTAGGTGAGATAAAATAAGATGAGAATTGCTGAATAAAGAGGCGCTGGAATGCGTTGGGAAAGTGCCATGAACCTTAATTTATTCCAATTTTGTATCAAATTTACATACATAACGCAATGGCATTGGGGCCGAAAGAAAAATTGAAATTGAACATAAATAATAATTCTGTGTTCGAAGACAGTGCGGTAAGTGGCTCGGCATTATGAATAGCATTAAGGAGCATTTTATTATTAATTATAATTGGGTCCTGCAGAGAATACTCTGGTTTTGAAGGAATTCCAATGACGAAAACTACATAACCATTTTAACAGATAGGAATGCATGGAAACCGTCGAGCTTACCCCTTCTCCTTCTTGATAAGTCTTCCGGTGTCGAACTTTGGATAAAGATCTTCCTACAATGTCTCTAGTTTTGCCCAATCTTGGCAACCTCTCACACACCTTCAGGTAGACAGCTCATTTCATCTACGGGCGACCTCCGTTATATTATTCTTTTAGAATAATAATAATTTGTAAAGCGCCGTTTTTGTAAAAACGCAGGGCGCTGTGTAATTCATATAGACATATTTTAAATTTAGGTGTTTTTTTATTGTAAGACATTGATATTACAGGAGTCAACAAAAACAAAAAAAATATGTACATTCATGCAAATGCCACCTGGCAGTTTGTCTGCAGGTTCTACAACTTTTCTTAGTTTAAAAATAGAATACATGGTATTGTATCCCAAATTCAAATATCGTATAGGACGAATCTTACATCAAATAATTAATTTCAATGATAATCAATTATAAACGTCATATGTTCATTCTACGTGCTAGTGACTGGTTTCATGAAAAAACTTTGACTACGTTAACCGACAAGATCTGAAGAGCAAGGTTAGGTTAGGTTTTTCTTCTCGACTTATTTATTCATCGGTAACAAAAATTATGAGCATTATGGTCATAATAAAATACAGGATAACCTTTGGGGGAATTAATTCATAGCATATTTAATAAAAAGCTAAACCGTAAATAACAAAGATATATTATATAGATATAACAAGTAGGTGGAAAAAATTATTTTGATTGAAATTGAAAGTAATAGAAAACCGACGATTAAAGCTTTTTCATACATTCGTTCATCGTTAATGAAAATGTGAAAACAAAAAGCAAACACACGATAATCTCACATTTCTAACAGATTGCAAACACGCCTGGCTTGTCAACGGAACGCAGCGGACGTCCCACACATAATCAGATGGGAATCAATCATTCCGGCCCGTGTGAAGTGTGCCCCGGATGACCTTGGGGGAAAAATATCTTTCAAGAACAAATTTTACGAGTACGAGGCAAGGAGGTCGTAAAGTGTTCGTAAAGAGTGGATTTAAACTTATCGCCTTTTTTAGCCTTAAGGTAAAATGTCAAATTGATAGGGAGATGTCAATGCGAATGTTGAATTTATTTTTACACATAAACCTACATTTATCTTTTTAACGCACATGGGTCCTAACCGCTCCCAGAGGTGTCCGGAGGCAGTGAGACCGTGGTATCCTCAAGTGAAGAACGTTGCAAGGCTGAAGGGAGTGAGGAGGGGAATGAGACGGGAGAGAGGAAGGTTGGGAAGTACCTGGTTATTCATATCTAGTCACTAAACACGGTTAAACAAGTCAGTTCAAGCAATATTTCAATTTTGAATTGTGGTCTTTCACCGGGCCGATTCTTAGAGTATCTATCGCCTTGAGATGAGTAGGATATCACCCGAAGGTTGAAGAACACAGTTTTACTAAGAATAAAAAATAATGACCTGAAGATAGCCGACCTCCGATAAGAGAGGGCGCCAGAAGATTTAAAAATCTGGAAAACAGTTATTAACACAATATAAAATGAGACAAAAAAAGTGGTGATAAACTACTTTTTGTAGTTTGATTAACGGATGCTTTTATTTCAAAATTGTGTTATTATAGGGTTACCAGTTTAGGTACTTATATTACCTAAATATATAAAATAAAACTTTTATAACAAACATTAAATCGTTAAAACACAAATATTTCACGACAATCTAATAATACAAACTATTTATATTTATCGAAGGAAGCAACCACTTTGTGGTTGACATTATAATTTAAATTAAAAATGTTTTTGTTTTAAGCCACTTTATTTTTATATATATTTCTGCATTCGACCGGTTTCGGTTGGACTCAACCTTCTTCAGGAATGTACACATAAACTAAAATTAAAATACAGAGACATCATAATGGAGAGAGAGAAAGTGAGGAAAAGAGACAGCACGATAGGGTAGAACAGGACAGAGCATCAGAGTTTGGGGGGGGGGGGGGTAGAGGGGTAGATAGAGAGGTACGGGGAGGGGAAGAAAGGGAACATCCTTAAAATCGGACTTTGGGTTAAATCTAATTGTTTAATCTAATTTGGCATATATTATTTTTATTTGATTTTGATATTTCTAATGCTTCTAAGTTATTAAGGCGCAAACCTATTCCATTTTTATGTATTAATTGTACTCTTGTATTTTTATCAAAATTATGGTTACTATTAATTAAATGTTCGGCGAATTCTGAAAAACCTATACTTGTTAAACATCTAATGTGTTCTTTGACTCTAATGTTTACGTTTCTCGCGGTTTTACCTATATAAATTGCCGGGCAATTGTTACAATTAAGTCTATAGATGCCAGAATGGCTTAATGTCTCTTCTTTATCTTTACAATTAATTAAAAGTTTGCCTAAATTATTATTGGTATAAAAAACTGGTCTTATTTCTGATGGGAGTTTTGATGTGCACAGGGAAGAAAATTTACTTATATACAAAATTCTGTGCCATTTAGGAGTTAAGTTATTATTATTATTAGATTGTAGATCATTATAGATATATTTATTTGTTGAAATACGGCGAAGTTTTTTTGATAAGATTTGGCAAATATTATGGTCGTATCCGTTATTATTAGCTTTTAGTTTAATTGTAGAGAGTTCATTAGAGAAATTATTATTAGATAGTGGGATGGTGACTAGACGGTGAATCATGCTGTGGAAAGCGGAGTGTTTATGTGACATAGGATGGTTGAAGGTATTATGTATTATGGTGTCGATTCCTTCCATAACCAAATCCAGTTCACATTAGAGATAGGTATAAATTCCTCCAACTAGAGTCCAACCGAAACCGGTCGAATGCAGAAATAAATATAAAAATAAAGTGGCTTAAAACAAAAACATTTTTAATTCAAACTATTTATACTTAGATTTTTCTTTTGTCATCAATTGTTACTTGTTTTAATGTGTAACCCGTGGAACGTATTGCATTGCACCACCCCTGTATACATTCCGGAAAAAGTATTATTATTATAATTACTATAAAAATGTAACAATATGGTCTAATAATCTAATAGAAACAATTTATTTCAGCTAGCCAAGTCTTCAATATATTCATTAACCGTGTTATTTTAATTTCAGCTAGTTTAAACAGCTAGGAATAATGTAATCTGGGGTTCTTTGTCCATATTTATTATTTAGGAGCAAAGAGTACTTAATTAAAATTGGGACGAGTATTATAAGTGTGTTGTAGTCAATTTGTATAATATATAGGGTTATTCATGCGATGAAATATAATTTTGTACCACAGAATTTCTCTTACGGAAAGAACTTAGAGAGTCCCAACGAAACACCCAATCATGTCTGATTAGGTCTAAAGGGGATCGAAATGACAACCTAGTCTCCTTTAATATAAGCAATCTTCCCAACAAGCCCTCCATTGTATGCTTGGTGTAACTTTAAGTGACCAGTTCAGGCATGGGGGCTCCATCGAAACCAGAGTAAAATCAACTTCTCAGAATCCGGGTGTATTGGACAGAGCACGCAGATGCTTTAATAGTATACAACTGCTGACCCTGTACTAATCGCAAGTGCGCTCCACTGTAGAATTTGGCAGCCACCTCAGGTTGGGAGCCCCAAAATATCTGAAAAACCCCATTGACTCTGTGCAGAAACGGGCGGTTCGTTTAATAGATTTGCCTGTCTTAACAAATGGATTGCAATCTTTGGAGCACAAACATCAGGTGGGTATGCTGTTCTTGTTCTACCGGTGTTTTAATGGAAGATGTTCTGAAGAACTAACGTCATTGATCCTTTCGGTACCGTTGCATAGTCGGGAATCACGCCAAACGCACGCCTAACATTTGCACGTGGTTGACACTTGTCACATGAGAACGGGTCGCTTCTACGACTCGTTCTTGTGTTTAACAGCTCGGCTGTGGAATGATCTGCGGGCCGCTGTGTTTCCTCCAACCTATAACTGAGGGAAATTATTTCTCTCAGGGCTTCCTGTGTGCAGTTACTGTAAGAAAAACCGTCTGGAGCCAGTGAGACTATGGCATTCCCAATTGCGGTATGTTGTGATGCTGAAGGTATTAAGGAGGGGAAGAAGGTGGGGAAGTACCTGGCTATTCATATCTGGTGATCACACACGGTTAAAGCCATTTCAAGAAACGTTTCGATTCCGAATGGTGGTCTTTCACCAGGGCGATTCTGACAGTATCTACAATTCTGGATCGTGCCACAAATATACTAGATATTTTTATTTTGTTTGGAAGTTTTAATTTACCATGTACTTTTGCTATTTTTAAGAACGCTAGTTAATGGCACGGTTGTGTTGAAACCGGTAGCGAATTTAATAAATCAAAAATAGCAAAAGTACATGGTAAATTAAAACTTCCAAACAAAATGTCTAGAAATTGCTATGTAGTGAATGTCGAAAAAATACTAGATATTTTTAATTAATAAATTATGAAATAACACCATTTGACCAAACAAAATTTACTTGGGTACGCCGGGATTTGAACCCGCGATCTCCGGATTCGCAGCCAAGGATCGCATCCTATTAACTACGGATGCCTTTGTCCGAATAAACCTTTATGAGATAACATAAACAAAGAATTTTGCACCGATTGAACATGATTGATATCAGACGAATGTTACAAAACAAAGGCAGACCTTATTAAACCCGAATTTTGTCATTGTTATTTTTTGTACGTAATTGTATTATTAATTGTATTCTATATTGTACCTACTACTAAAGCATATTTGAAAAATGTTTGTTTTTGATGGAGAACGTCTTGTTTCTTGTTTAAAAAGTGGAAATGTAATGCATTTATTTAACATTGTGTGCAAATCTCTAATTTCAATGTAAACAAACTCCTGGAAAATAACGCCGATTGAAATGTTTGTTTCCGGTAGTAATTAAATTACTGATCAATATTTACTTTCCATTAGGAAAATTTTCCACGCGGGCAGCTGAACGCAAATGTGTTTATCCATAATATAGTACGCTAATAAGGTATGCAATCAAATTAAAAAGCAATAATCTAGCAGACAACTTATTGCAAATTGTCGTCAAATAATAAACTCTAATAGTGCAGTCACGATGGCGTCTGATCTGGTAGGTATGCAAAATATTCCATCACATAAATAATTTAATTCAAAAACACGTGTGATGAATAAAATGCTGCACAACTTCAATATAATAGTTCTGCTAATTACAGAATCAAATACTATTCAATTCATAGGACATTGGTTTAAAGCAGAGCGAATTGATTCGCAGTAGTCGGCATCTTTCAGCAATACAAACAATACTAAAATTGTGAGTTGTCATTTTGTCTGTCGAATTAACGGCACCCTCATACCAGAAACCAAATTTTAATAGAAGTATTGCGAAATCTAAGATTCAAACGAAGATCTCAGCTAGAAAGCGCAAAAACAACGAGAATGCCGCTTTACTACCCTTAAAAATATACATTTTAATAGAAGTATTGCGAAATCTAAGATTCAAACGAAGATCTCAGCTAGAAAGCGCAAAAACAACGAGAATGCCGCTTTACTACCCTTACAAATATACATTTTAATAGAAGTATTGCGAAATCTAAGATTCAAACGAAGATCTCAGCTAGAAAGCGCAAAAACAACGAGAATGCCGCTTTACTACCCTTACAAATATACATTTTCCATGTTTCAATTTTAAATAACACTCGTTAAATACCTGCACCGTATAATGAACATGTTAAGATCTAACCAATTCAGTTGGCTGTGATGTTCATTACAGGGTATTGATTAGAAATTAAAACATAGTCGATAGGAAAATATGTATACTTTGGGGTATAATAGGGATGTATAGCTCGAATCTTAGATTGCATCACAGATATAATACTCTACAAGAATTTGGTCGATGGTGTGAAGAGCTGTCAGAGACTCCCGGACGTTCTTAAAATCCAACGGGCTATGATTATTTGAAGTTTCAATTGAAAACAATCACTAGATGCAATGAAATTTTTTCTTGCTAAATCGAAAAATCCGACAGGAATATTGCTTTTCAACACTTTTTATCATGGTTAATTTTATGTTACAATGTCAAGAACGATGCATTCAAAACAAAAAAGTGCAGGAGCTGACAGATGAGAATAATAAAAACATAAATTTTCAAGGAAACTATATAATAGAACAGTATTCAATTGTCATAATATTGGAAAGAAAACATGTTAATAAATATTAAAATAGATTTGTATTAGGTACCCATCCACTTGTCACTTAATTCGGAATACTTTTCAATTAGTGTTCCGTTTGTTATTGATAATACAAAAATACGCAAGCAAGTTCATAAATTGTGTAAAAATTACAAAACAATGTCCGTCGGCGATTTTGTTTCTGTATCAATACATTTGTTACGTAATCCGACATGCGCTACCAGGGTCCGGGGCCGGAGAGATGATATTAAAAGATTGTGTAATTGCGGTACATATCGTTATAAAACGAATAAATTATTCGTGAGCTTTCCGCAGGCAGTGGACAAGCAAAGTGCATAGCGACTCTTTGGCGGAGAGTCATTCCAAATATATGAGATGCTGTGGGGAGTACACGGAGTTAGGTGAGGTTAAGGTTTACCGTAAAAAGGGAAATCTGAATAGAGATCCAATTAACCCGATTAACATCAGATATGTCGATTTTTTCGGTTATCGCAATTTTCCAGGATAGAAAAATCTGGTTTGAAATTGCGGTCTTATTAGACTGTAAAAGGTTTTTTCAAATAAAAAAAACTAGCCTCACTACCCGGCGTTGTCCGTGCGTATGAAAGGTTTGGAGTAAAGTTTTGAGGTTGTGATGTGTTACCCCTACCTCTCTACCAATATCCAACACCATATCCAACACCATATCCATATCCATATCCATATCCATATCCATATACATATCCATATCCATATCCATATCCATATCCATATCCATATCCATATCCATATCCATATCCATATCCATATCCATATCCATATCCATATCCATATCCATATCCATATCCATATGCCCATGCCCATGCCCATGCCCATGCCCATGCCCATGCCCATGCTTTGCCCTAGCCCCTGTCCATGTGGGGGTGGTTTGTCGAAATCTCATGCAGACAGTGACCTTCCTCTCGATCTGAAGGTCAAGTGTGCAAAAATTCATCAAGCTAGATTAGATCGAGATCAGAACCAGTGAAAAAAAAATTACAACTGCGGAAATTTTAATAGCCTTCACTGTCTTGAATTTCTACGTCTACGCAACTATTTTAAGCGGGAAACGTGATTTCATCATTGGCTTAGGAGGTTTGAAAGATGCATTAAAATATTTAAAATAAGATATAATGTCTGATTGGTTGTTCCATATTATAAACGAGTGTTGAAACCTACTTATACGGAAACCTACTCGAAGACGAATCCTATCTGATTGTGAGTACCTAACCTTTATTGCAAGAATTTTATAGCACCCTTCACTGTATACCTTCCTCGACGCTAGCCGGTTCGCAATGCCCACCGCAATGAAAAGCTCGTATTTTCACGATGGGCACTGGACATTTAAAGTTGGCGCCACCTGGCGATAGCATGATGAAACACGACCCGGTGATTTATATCCCCTGCTGACAGTAAATTGCTGTGACGGGTAAAAACAACTCAAATGTACTCTGACCGAATGTTTTACAGTACGAAATTGATGAATAACTCTACATGTGATTGCATAAATAACGAAGAGGAAGTTATGATTTTAACAAAAAAAATGATGAGCTACGATTGTATAGGTGGGTACGTTACCTACGCAAATTATTCAATGTTTATTAGATACACAGCATCTGTATTAGATAGAGAGTAACATTTACGTGAGAAGGACCTCAAAAACATTTTTTACATGCAAAATAGTAAATAAACTAGGTACGAGTTTTTACGTAGTATAAGTATGCAACTACAAGCGTTAAAAATTAAGCAAATAACAATTATACAAACATATTGGATATCAGAAAAGTTTATTCCATAGTTTGGACGAGTACAAATATGATGGACGAAGAAATGAGATTTGAACAGGTCCCAAAAAGACATGGCACATTCAAGTGAATCAAAAACTTTGAAGGCGTCTTTCCAATGGCCGGAAAAATAGAAGAGAATATATGAACGTGGATGAAGCAGAGAGTGTGTGCCCAAAAAGAAATGTGTGGAGTTTATACTCTCTACCCATACATACAGAAATATTTATTTTGCAAAACCAGTAATGTAAATCAATACATTGCAAAAGCGATTAAAAAAATCACAAAAATACAGTTAATATATTTATATATAATATAGGTAATTAGATACATTAAAATAGTTTTAAAAAGGCTACAAGTAGGTACATAGTATAGTTACAAAATAATAGCAAGTTCGTGCTTACACTTGTAGATCATGTGGAAAATATTCATATTTCCTGCGAGGCAGTTAAATAACCCAAGTCTTCCCAGGAGCATCACCATTGGCATGTTAGTTCTGCACCTGGGAAGAAACAGAAGCCTGTGTTGAGGGCCGCGCGTAAAATTATCAGGGATATAGAATCCTATTTCAGCTACCTGACATCCAGGTATTAATAATACACCGTTCGAGAGTTTATGAGCCGTAAGCAGTAAATATGGCGAAATAGTAGATCGAGTTGCACAATATTCATTTACGATCCCCTCTCCCTTCCTCATAATCGATATTTTCATTTATAAACATCATTATTTTAACGATTTGGCCTAGACACCCCACCACATTAGTCACAGCGCGATTTGAAATAAACTGCTGAATGCTCCAAAAGTTTGACTAAACTGTTTGACAAAATAACCCCATTTCAGAGAAGTCCCTATAAAAACGAATAATAAAAAAAATGAAATAAAGTCTGATTTAGATAGTAATACGAATACTGAAAATACGACAACACGACTGATAAATGCTTCCGTGGTATACAGAATAGAGATATCAAAATGTAGGTTAAAGAAATAAAATTCCAAATCACTTCAGATAAAGACATTTTTAAATGATTCAGAGTGGAAACATATCTATTAGGGTCTCACGACAGATTAAGCATTAAAAATAATTTCATGAAATGGAAAAATATGGTGACATTAATGGTCTCATAAAATGCCGCATAAGGCTTAAATATGGACCTAACCTAACCTAAGTGAATAAATAAAATCATTTTGTGGCGTCATTAATAATTAAAAAAATATATAATAATAAGAAAATCTATGTGTAAAAATAAAAAGAAAATAATGAAAACAAAGAATTTCAATAATTTTATGAATAAACTTTATTAAAAATAAATTAAAAAAAAAAAGTTTTATTGCTTTTAAAATCCTCGTAAATAAGTTAGAATTATTTTTATAAACAATAATTATTAGCCTGAAACACTCATCCAAATTGAAAAATGCTTCTGAAAGAAATAGCCAACTTTGATTGGTCATATATTACAGCTATTCCCGGCCAAGTTAATCAATATATACTGTGTTTCATTCAACATTACTTTTTTTTATATTTTCACCTGTAAACAACCAACTTTATTAGTATGAGAAAGGCTTGTAACGGCTAAATCCCTCAAATAGATGGCGTCGAGACAAATTATGTCTACATTTTATTGGTGAAAATTGCTTTGACTTGTCAAATATTTATTAATTGATAAACTCAAGTTCTTAAAAACTTAAGACAAGATTTTTGTGTATAGCGAAAATATAATAAAAACAGTAATTGTTGAATGAAACACTAGTATATATTGATTAACTTGGCGGGTTTGCGATAAGCCGACGTAGCTCAACGGTAGAGCATCTGACCGGACATCAGAAGGGTGCAGGTTCGAGTCCTGTCGGCGATATTTATCTTTGCTCGGAAAGGTTTTTTTCAATTTGGATGAGTGTTTCAGGCTAATAATTATTGTTTATAAAAAAAATAATTGTTACCCTTTGCGCTATGCACAAAAATCTTGTCTTAAGTTTTTAAGAACTTTAGTTTATCAATTAATAAATATTTGATAAGTCAAAGCAATTTTCACCAATAAAATGTAGACATAATTTGTCTCGACGCCATCTATTTGAGGGATTTAGCCGTTACAAGCCTTTCTCATAGTAATAAAGTTGGTTGTTTACAGGTGAAAATATAATAAAAACAGTAATTGTCGAATGAAACACTAGTATATATTGATTAACTTGGCGGGTTTGCGATAAGCCGACGTAGCTCAACGGTAGAGCATCTGACCGGACATCAGAAGGGTGTAGGTTCGAGTCCTGTCGGCGACATTTATCTTTGCTCGGAAAGGTTTTTTCAATTTGGATGAGTGTTTCAGGCTAATAATTATTGTTTATAAAAATAATTGTTACCCTTTGCGCTATGCACAAAAATCTTGTCTTAAGTTTTTAAGAACTTGAGTTTATCAATTAATAAGTTAGAATTAATTTATAAATGAATGCACTATTACAATATTATGATATCATGAAGTTTACCGGACTTCTAAATATTTAAATAAAAAGTAGGATTTACACACAACGGTTTAATTAATTTATTAACTAGCGCAGACCCGTGAAAAATAACGGGATATTATTATTGTAGGATTTGTGAAGTTGAAAATTTTAATGTTTGAAATCGCAACGTAAAAAAAACATTTTTTTTATTATTATTAAATGCCACGGCCGAGAACTGAACAATTGTAGTGACCATTACACCACCAACGGTTAAGAACGGCGGCACAAATTGATTACATGTACTGAAAATACGAATTATGTTTTTTTTTATATTTTAGAATTAGAATGTCACGTAGATCCCCCATCCGAAATCATTTTGATTAATTATAATTCAATTGTAGATCTAGGACACAAGTTTTTCGGAAATTTGAGAGACTGAAGAAAGTGAGGAAGGGGGAGATGGTTGGGAAGTGACATTAGATCTGGGTAGTAATTACCAAACAAACTTAAAGTTATTTAAGGCACAAGAACGTGTCGATTCCGAATGTATTTAACTAGAGAAATACTGTTAGTACGTTCCACTCTGGAACGAGGTGAAAGCATACTCGATATCATATATGGCAAGAAATAATTTTGGCGATTATGTTTGAAAGGCTTAATATAAAATAGAAAAAGTTCTCAATAAGAGTAATTTCTAGAAGGGTTGGTCGTAAATATAAAATAAATCATCTCTTAAGCAGTAACTAGTTCTAAACCACACATAATTAAGTAAATATATAATTTACCAACTATTAAAAGCAATAAAACAAACAAATCTACACCCACAATTAATATCATAAGTTATTGAAAAAAAAAATAATCCCGCTAATATGAAAATAAATCAAATAACAGACGGCATAAAAACAACGAACTGTTTCACCCGGGAGAATTTAGGGGTCGAAGGGACCCCCTTTGTTGGGTTGCGGTTAGATATAGTTTTAATTTTAGTTTACAAATTTGTATTGGAAACATCGAAGGCGACATGCTGCGTTCGATAGCCATTAGTCATGCGAGGAATTCGGCTGTTATTGGCCAGCGGAAACCGACGTCTCGAAGAGACAGGGACAGGGGCAGCAGACGGAGAATCTATTAATTATCTAAATGTGTTATTTATTGTGTATCCAAAATATGATTCAATAAATTAGTTTATTAACTAACTAACTAACCATCACGCCGTTTCCCCGCAGGGGTAGGCAGGGAGGACGGACCGCCAAACAACTCGATCTTGGCATACACTTCTTGCTTCATTCACATTCATACAACGCCTCATACATTCTATTCTATTATTCCGACTTCTGACATGGCCCGACTCGAGTATTTGATTCACTTGATCGTGCCATGTCTTCCTCGGGCGTCCCCGGCTTCTTCTTCCATTCACATTCGCGTCATATATTCTCCTTACACTCCTTTCTTCGTTCATTCGCTCTACATGCCCAAACCATCTAAACGTCCCTTTCTTAATCTTGCTCACTACGCTTACATCAGCCTTGCATTCTTTACGAATCTCAACATTTTTCACTCGATCATACATGGTTTTACCACACATTACAGCGCCCTTGAGGTGATTTTTCACAAAAACGGCGCTATAAAAATCATCCGATTATTATTATTATTCGTCTCAGAGATCTCATTTCTACAGCATTCAGTCTACTTTCATCCTTCCTCTGCCAGTTCCATGCCTCACTGCCATACATCAAGGTTGGTATCAGCACTCCATTGTGGACTGCTAGCTTCGCTTCCTTGGACAACTTTTGTTTGCGCCAACCGCGTTCAGTCCTCCGTTAATGGAGTTTCCTGCATTCACCCTTCTTTCAATATCCCTATCAGTCTTTCCATTTCTAGTAAACATACATCCCAAATACACAAACTCATCGACCTGCTCCAAGTATTCATAATTCACAACTATATTGCATACTGTTTTCGTACTCTCTCTTTCAAACACCATGACTTTGGACTTATTTACATTCATCATTAGCTCATTCTTCATACATACTTCGTTCATCCTAGATACGAGGAACTGTAGATCTTCCATACTGTAAGCAATCAGCACCGCATCATCAGCATACAACACGCAACATACTTGCAGATTACTCATTTTCACGCCCAGGCCCACCTCTTTCAATTCTTGCATACAATTATCCATGTATAGATTGAATAACCACGGTGACATTACGCAGCCTTGCTTAACACCTTTTGTGATGTCAAACCACACCGTAAAATCACCGTTTGCCCTAACACATGCAACGCTTCCCTCGTACAGCGATGTGATTGCCTGTATAAGATTTGTATTCACACCATACTTAGACAACACCTTCCATAACGTTTTTTCTGTCAACTCTGTCGTAAGCTTTTTGTAGATCTACAAAAGCACAGAAAAGTTTCTGTTTTTTTGCCAGAAACTTCTCTGTGAGCATACGCAACGAGAAAATCTGATCCATGCACCCCCTTCCACTCATAAATGCGCCTTGCACATCCCATATTTTATCCTTTGTTTTCATTTGTACCCTTTCAATCAATATCCTACCATACAGCTTACCAACTGAACTTAGCAGGCTAATAGCCCTTTGATTTCCACATTCCATGCGTGACCCTTTACCTTTGTATAGAGGCATGATCACAGCCCTTCTCCAATCTAATGGGGTGTAACCCTCCTCTAGACACTGGTTAAAAAGTTTGCATAACCATGTGAGAATTTATATTATGAAGGTTAGCACAATAGACTTGTATTGATTGAATGCAAATTATGATGTTTTGATAAGAGGTTTCGTGGCAAGTCATGTTCTCTTGGTGGGTGATTTTTAAAGATGCATGCTTAAATGCTTGGTGTAACGTAAAAAAAACCGCTTTGCGAACCGTTTGCATTGGCAAACATCGATAACACATGTAACTAACTAATTAACTAACCATCAAGCCGTTACTCCGCGGGGATAGGCAGAGAGGACGGACCGCCAAACAACTCGATCTTGGTATACACCTATTGTTTCATTCATATTCATACAACGCCTCATACATTCTCTTCTGTTATTCCGACTTCTGACATGGCAAGACTCAAGTATTTGATTCGCTTGATCGTGCCATGTCTTCCTAGGGCGTCCCCGGCTTCTTCTTCCATTCACAATCACGTCATACATTCTTCTTACACCCCTTTCTTCGGTCATTCGCTCTACATGCCCGAACCATCTATGTGTCCCTTTCTTAATCTTACTCATTAGGCTTACATCAGCCTTGCATTCCTTACGAATCTCAATATTTTCACACGATCATACATGGTTTTACCACACATTCGTCTCAGAGATCTATTTCTACGGCATTCAGTTTACTTTCATCATTCCTCTGCCAATTCCACGCCTCACTGCCATACATCAGGGTTGGTATCAGCACTCCATTGTGGACTGGTAGCCTCGCTTCTTTGGACAACTTTGTGTTAGCGCCAACTGCGTTCAGTCCTCCGTTAATGGAGTTTCCGGCATTCACCCTTCTTTCAATATCCCTATCAGTCTTTCCTCTCGTAAACATACTTCCCAAATATACACACTCATCAACCTGCTTCAAGCATTCGTCACTATATTGTGCACTGTTTTCGTATTCTCTTTTTCAAACACCACGACTTTAGACTTACTTACATTCATCATTAGCTCATTCATCATACACACTTCATTCATCCTAGATACGAGGGACTGTAGATCTTCCACACTTTTAGTAATCAGCACTGCATCATCAGCATACAACAGACAACATACTTTCAGTAATTAAATGCATACTGATCTAAAAAGGCAATGGCCGCAAACAAACCGATGTTTGGCATAAATATTCACTAACCAAACGCTTTGAGAACATGGCCTCTATTTAATCCATACAACTTTTTAATTCGTTAAAAAAACTATTTCTCGAAAATCACGAAAGTCGTGGCATTACTAGACTTTCATTCATGTTAAATGCCATTAATTTGACTCGATGTCGATAAAACCGGCATTATAAAGATGAAAGTGAGTATGAAATGGAAACATAAGCACAAACACTGTATGGAAATGGCTGTATGCCATATTATTATATCAGAAGATTTAACGAATACGAGCTTTGATACAAAAAGGTAATCGTGTTGTAAAAGAAACGCGCCAACATAATTAACCAGGTAAGTATCAAAGGTGATGCCTCCGGTCAAAAATCTCTCGCGCTCAATTTGCGCGGTGTTGTTTTATCAAAAAATAATAAAAGGATTCAATATCAAAATGAAAATCACGCCCAACGAGGGTTTGACGTGCATGAGAAGAAATGCAATTAAAATCACTTAACGTTAATGCAATTCAAATCTGGGCTTCGATTATATAACTGTAAGATGCAACGAAACGATGGAACCCAATAACCAAAAATTGCAACTCGAGGTAACTACGTAAAATAGAAATTGTATTTATTACAAAAGAAAACCTACACACATTATGAAGCACTGTCACGATTTTTAAACAAAATCTTCTGACAATCTGTTAATATCGCACGTCTTTTCGAAAAAAAATCAGCCTAGCTTTTGGTCTAATCCAATGTCTCTTAAAATAACTCAATGTTTCCGATACCGTTTAAATTGAAATAATACGGATCTACCAAATATAAATTTAAAGACGGCTACCTAAAACAGATAATCTTGTTAAACTGAAGAGTTTTCTGTCGAAAAGATTGTATGCTTTAATCTATCGCATTCTTTTGATAGGAACCCCGATCAAATCATCAATTTTTATTTACTGTCACCATCTCGAGGATCAAAGAACGAGTAATTTCCCGGCTGTGAAACGACTGTTACTATGTTATCCACCTATATTCTGATATGAGCGCAGCCATAACCATTCAGGGATAGATATTTTTGGACGGTTTATTCAGTTGACAGTGGTTGCCAAAAAAGTGATTCCTCCAAAAGATGAAATCACCTCTGTTGCATAAAAATCCTAATCTTCCAAAACTCTTTCACGATGATATTATCCCATATATTCGGGGCATATATGCCCGGAACCAAGAAAGAGGTAACCTCCCACGAATTATGAGTTTGATAGATGGATGTGGGGGGATGGATCACGTTAGCAAGATGAAATGTAACGAAACAATTTGAATATGCCTCTCCGAAAAAAATAGAAATGTAAAATAATTTATTGCACGACGTAAAAAGGTAGATTTTACATCTAAAATAATAATTTTTTGGTGCTTTTAAAGGGGTTTCACCGAACATGGTCCCTGTCACCAGCCATGAAAAGGTATGGGTTTATAAGAACATGCAAATATTAGCATGTTTGGATTCTCATGGTGATGTTCCAAAATAATTAAATTACACTATGCACTATGTTAAGCATCTTGCCACACAAAAGTTCTAGCACCACACAAAGCATTTTCAACACCACATTATTAGCTGGCAACGATACCTTGGTCAGTTGAATTTTCAAATATTCATTCAAATATAAGAAAAGGATGCACGTTGTTTATTCCATAAAAACTAATTGTACTAAAAGAAAAGAAGATGAAGGTGGGAGGTTAAACTACAGATAGAATGACATATAGTATGAAAAAGCAGCCAAGTGAAATTGATTATGACGCAATTCAAAGAACATTTGATTAGGTTTTTCACATATTTTTTAACGTGAATAGTGAGTACCGCACAATAGTTCCCAAACGTCAGGAGCCAGGAGTATGGAAGCCCCAATATTGTGAAGCTGGAGGTAGTGGGAAGGGGAATGAGACGGGTTAGAGGAAGGTGGGGTAGTATCTAGCTAATCAGATCTGGTCACTAAACACGGCTAAAGCCATTTTAAGGAACGTTTCGATTATTAATGGTGGTCTTTAATAATAATAATAATAACAATAATTGGATGATTTGTATAGCGCCGTTTTTGTGAAAAATCACCTCAAGGGCGCTTTCAGTATGGCGATACTGAGAGTACGATTCACTCTGAAAATTGATAAATCTTTGAAGACATTAACAATGTTAACATAAATCCCGTAATATTAAAA